>VMDO01023693.1:8210-31235 GCA_007922755.1 Pedetes capensis
ACTCATAGCGACCCTCTGTACAACAGGGGAAACACTATTGTCAGTGCTTCTCTGCTGTTCATAGGGTTTTCAATGGCAGATTGATTTTTGGGAGGGGGTTGCCAGGTCCTTCTCCCAAGCCTACAGCTTCTGGTGTTCCCAGGCGGTCTCCTATCCAGGTACTAACCAGGCCTGACCCTGCTTAGCTTCCGAGATCTGATGGGATCAGATGCCACAGGGCTATGGCTGCAGGCATGGTTCAATATGGAAAGATGTCAATGATATATTGCTGAGTGAAAAAGCTGGCTTCAAAATTTCACCTGTAGTATAATCTCATTTAGGTAAAACTTACATATTATATATATATATATATATATATATATATATATATATATGCTCATATATGCATTAAAAAGTCTTGCCAGGTATGGTGGTGCACACCTGTCATTACAAAAACTTGGATGGAAGGTGGAGGCAGGAAGATCACAAGTCTGAGGCCAGGCAGGGGTAGCCTGTGCACTGAGCAAGACTCTGTCTCAAGATAAAAAATAAGAAGGGGCTGGGGTGCAGTTCAGTGGTAGAGCACTTGCAAAGTATGCTCAAGGCGTTGGGGTTCAACCCCCTGTACCACCCCCCCAACGCACACACACACAAAGTCTCAAAAGACAAACACCAAAACAGTAACATTATTTATCTCTGAAGTTGGGGTAGAGAATTAAGGAAAAGGTTTGAAATTTTTCTGTATCATTTTTAAAAACATTTTTATTTTAAAATAAAACATAGGAACACAAACATGTAGCTTATTGACTGACTCAGGTGACCACTCTTGAAACCACCACTGAAGTCAATAAATAAAATCTTACCAAATAACCGGACCTCCTCTCATGCCCCATGTCCTTTCCTCTTCACTTAAATAAACATCAGCCTACCATTTCTAGTGCTCACTTCCCTTCAGTTATTTAAAATTTTATCACTTAGGTATGCATTTCCAGATGGCTTATCCACTTAAAAATAATTTGATATATTAAGTCTCTTTTAATATACTGGCCCCCTGTCCATTCTTTTCCTATATCTATTGAAGAACCCAAGGCATTTGTCTTGTCAAGATTCTTATAATGTGGATTTTGCTATGTGCACATTTATGGTGCACATTAATATGTTCCTCTGTCCTTTGTATTTCCTGTAAAATGGCAGCTGGATCCAGGAGTTTGAGCAGATTTAGGTTCATTATCTTTGGCAAGACCACAGGTGGTGGGGTGTCCTTTGATCAAGAACCATTTCGTGTATGGTTGTTTCTCTTTTGATGATGTTAGCAGCTGCTGACGATCAACACCTCAATCTATTGTCTTTTTAAGGATTGCAAAATAGAGATTCATAATTCTATATTTCTTCTTCATTCATTAATTGAGCTGTTTTTATAAGGAGATAATTTTTCTCTATTGATTAACCAGATAAAAGCTTGATTTTATTCTTTTGTTTATAAGTTTTCAAGATAATGAATTAGTTCCCTATTATCCTCTGAAAGTGATTACTTATTTTTTAAATATTTGTATGAACTCACCGATTTAAATATTTTTGACAGGTTTCAATCATTTCCAATTATTATCTTTTCTGGAAGTTTAAATTATCCTGGTTGTGGTTTGTGAGGATTGTTTTGTTTTGTTTTGTTTTGCTGTGTTCCTAGGAATGTTTGATGTTTTCCTTGCTATTTATATGACAAAAAGCTCTAAATGCATTTTGCACATTTTCTGTTCCAGGTAAGAATTAGTCATTTCTCTAAGAATTATCTCTTTCTCCAAGAAGCTTTTTTTTTCTAAGTACTGGGGAGTTGAACCCAGGATTTTGTGCATGCTAGGCAAGTACTGTACCACTGAACTGCAGCCCCAGATGTTTGTTTGTTTGAGACAGCACTTCACTAAGTTGTCCAGGCTGCCTCTGGCCTTGAGCTCATGTCTACCACAGTTCCTGGTTTAAGGCTTAATTTCTTTTAGTGGTGAATAGTATTTTCAGACAAAAATCTTGGAACTAGGGATGCTCCTGGTTGTTACCTGGGTCAGAAACATTAAGCATCTTCAGGGAACAGAGCTAAGACTATGTTGTTGTTGTTAGGTGTGATCAAGTCAGGTCCTATTTATAGTGACCCTCACAGGGTTTTCAATGACTGATTGTTTCAGAATTGCTTCAGGAATGGATTGCCACATTCTTCTCTCATTTTTGCAGTGCTAGGGATCGAACCTGTGTCCTCAGAGAGTGCAGAGCAGCACTCTGCCAATTGAGTTAAAGACTATATATATATAGCCTAGATATACCTATAAATATGTACAGCATATGTGTGTGCATTAAGTCTTATACTATATATACAATATATATAGTCTTGGATGATATATATCATACTAAGAATTCCAACTTAAAATCATATTTGTTTTTATTTAATCTCTTCTATATTATTATACCCATATCTTCTTTCTTCCAAATAAAATTTTGGTTCTTAAGAACATAGGTGATGATAGAGTTAGAATATCCCATAATTACTTGCTTACTTTATCCCACAACCATCCCAGAATAGCAATACTAATACCGCTATATGTTATTTCTGAGGACATTTAAGAACAATTTTCCATTTACTCTTCCTATTTTCCCCTTCTGGGAGAAGGACCTGGCAACCCCCTCCCAAAAATCAATCTGCCATTGAAAACCCTATGAACAGCAGAGAAGCACTGACAATCGTGTTTCCCCTGTTGTACAGAGGGTCGCTATGAGTAGGATACCGACTCGACAGCACCTAACAACAACAACAACAACAACAACAACAACAACAACAACAACATTTTCCCCTTCATTTTTAATAGTTCTACTATATCTACATTATCTGATTATATAGCCATTCCAAATGACACTCTTTTTACTTGAACACCCATTTAATCTTAATTCAAAACACCTATGACAGGCATGGTGGCACATTTCTATAATCCCAGCACTCAGGAAGTTCAGGCAAGAGAATTGACACAAGTTCAAAGCCATCCTGGTCTACATAGTGCATTTGGGGCCATCCTGGTCTACACACTAAGATCCTGTCTCAAAACAGAACAAAACAAAATAACAACAAAGCAAAAAAGACAATAAAACAAATAAACATTTAAATTCATAAGAGTTTCTCTTATCTGAAGCTTGTTTTCAAGTAGAATCCCCTAGAAGGGCTCAGGGGAACAATACTGTGTTCTCGCATGTTGATAACAGTATGTCTATTGACAAATGAAAAACTTAAATGCTTGAAAGTCAGTTTTACTGGATATAAAATTTTTGGCTCATATTTTCCTTCTTTGAGTATCTTAAATATAATAAATATGATACTCTGTTTTCTTCTGGGATAAATTGCTGCTCTCAAAAACCTGAAGTTAATATAATTTACTTTCCCTTGCTGTTTTTGTTCAAATGCTCAAGGAATTTCTTCCTTTTTCTTTAAAACACAATAAGTTTACTGCAATATGTCTAAGTATTGGTAGCTTTGATATATTCTTAAGTGTGCAATGTGTTCTTTTCATAGTTTCAATTTTTTTAATATCAGAAAACTTTTCTTGATTGTATATGTTTTATTTCTTTCATTTAGTTTTTGCTTTCAGGGATTCCTATTGCTAGAATGTTGGATCTTCTTTTCCTATCTTCAATATTTGCCACTTTCTCTTGAAATTTTTTTCTTAATTTCTTTTTGATTTAAAAAAAATTCTCTACTTCAATATTCTGCTTTTCTTAATGGCTTACCTATTGCATTTATTTTTAGTCTTCAGTTATAAATCCTAGTCTTCATTTCTTTTATTCCTAATTTCTTCCTGAATTCTAGCATCTCATTTTCTCTAATTTAATTCAAGTTAGTCCTTCATCAATCATTACCTTTTATCTTTTTGCTGCAATTAAACAAAAGGTTATAATTTTAATCTGTTCTGTAGGCATATCTTTCTGATGTCATTTTATTGTCTGAATAGATGTTATTCTGTTCCATATTTTTTCTTAAAATAAATGCTTATTTTTATGTAAAATTCATTTTCCTGAAATTTCAGAGAGAATAGTGCTCCAGTCTGCACCAGTGCCAGAAAACTTCACGTTGGCCTTGACAAGCCTCAGTAACCCCCAAATGACCCCGATTGCCTCTGCTCCATAGAGCCCCACCTCTGCCTGCTCTGGACCTTGCAGTGCCAGTCTTCACGAAGGTCAGAGGAGCACTCTCCTCGTGGCTCAGCAGAAAGCTTATCAATGACAGATGGGGGCTCTTCCTACACATGGCTTGTGATTGGTCTTCACATAAGGGTTATGACTGGGCTTGGTGAAACTGGAAGCTGTGCTGTGATTGGTGCAAATTACAATCACACATTTGCATGCCACCTCCCTTCTGGCTATATAACCAGGCTGCTCCCTACACTTTTTAAGACAGCTGGGAGGTCCTGTGTGCTGTCCCCTGGTGTTGCAACATTAGACTCCCCAAAAAAGGCTTCTCCTGAATGGTCTTTTCTTGCCAACTGTGTTCTTTAACACAGATAGAGAGGGCTGAGCCGGCAGCACAAAGAGGGAGTGGCAACAGCCCCAGCAGCACTGGCAGCAGCAGTTGCAATAGCAGCAGCAACAATAGTAGTAGTGGTGAGATGGTGGCTGAAGAGTTCCAGAGGGAGACTAGGACTAGGGGTAGAAACTACAAGAAGCAGAGGCGGCTGGAATAATGAAGGATGGTGAAAGTATAAAGAACACAAGAGACGACAGAGAGCAAAAAGCTGGGCACGACACATGCCTGTAATCCCAGTGACTGGGGAGGCTGAGGCAGGAAGTTCACAAGTTAGAGGCCAGATGCAGCCTGTATAACTTATTGAGATCTTGTCTCAAAATAAAAAAAATAAATAAAAATGGGCAAGGGGGTGCAGCAGCACAGTGGTAGAGCACTAGCAAAATATGTGTGAGGCCCTGGGTCCAATCCCCAGTACCACAAAAAAAGAAAAAGAAAAAGAAAAAAAAAAAGATTGAGAGCCAAGATGTAGGAGAAAGAAGCCTGTGAAGAGCCAAAGATGACACACTGTGGGCCTAGGTTGCTGGAAGATTTCCAAGGAGCTTCCAGGCCTTAAGGGTCAAGGGTTCCAACTTCCAAGGGGTAACCCTGTAATGGTAGCTGCTGTTAGGAACTGAGCGTCCCAATACCCAAGGCCTGGGAGCTGTAACACTAACTGGCACTATCTGCTACTACTGCTAGATGCTGCTAAGAGCCAAGGATTATGCTAACTGTTGAGTGCCAGGCTGCTGGGAATCAAGGCCCAGAGCCTTTAATCTGAGCTGTAAATCCTAAACCTAAAGATGTAAGTCTCTGGCTTCTAGGCAGAGCCTTAAGCCTGTAGTTCTCAGAGCTTGGAGCTGTAAGCCTTGAGTCTGTGAACCCAGTCCATAAGGCGTTAGCATTCAAGGGCCCACAGCTACCAGTGCTAGAAGAGTTACTCCTTGCCTATTCATGATTTCCATCTGAGTACAACAAAAAAAAAAACCAGCTAGCCAATTATTAATACTAGGCTCCAGCTCCTTTTTTTATTATTACAAATCCCTTCTACTTACTCATCTGCTTTTGGACATGGCAAGCCTCTTCCCATCACAACTCCTGTTCTGAGACTGCCTTGCCATGCTTCTTGGTGAATGCCTGTAAACTACTCGGGATTCTCCTGTTCTCACATTGCTCAGTAGGCTCATTGCCTTCCTCTGCTTTTCTTGCCCAGATGCTAATATCCTGTAGGTCTTCATGGATTTGAGAGTTTGAAGGGATATCTGTTCACCCAGTTTTGTTGTTAAGGTGTTCATGGGTTTTGGTGTAAGCTGTCTAGTTACTGTCACTTTTATTTGATTATTCAGAACCATTTTAAAAACTATGCTGCAGCTGTCATCTTCCAGCTCACTTTATTTCATTGTATATTTACAGTGATTATGTTTATTTGGGAGGAAAAAAGCAGTATTTCCATTTGGGGAAAACAATGTCTAGTTGCATTGTATTGGATGGCTCTGAGAGAATTAAAGAGGCACAGCTGGTATGTGTAAGCACAGCTGTACCATTGTTAAATTATTTAGGTACTACAATTCCAACTGGTAAGTAGTGCCTGCTCCAACCCCTAGTGCCATTTCTTAGGGCCCCCTGAGGGAAAAGGAACTAAAGAGTTAATGTCTACCACGGGAGGGGTCCTTCAGGGTCCATCCTTCTCCATCCCAATGGCTGATTGGTCAATTCCACACTGTGGTATCAGTTCAATATTTTGAATATTATCTTGGGATAGACTCCACAGGGTATGGGCACTGGTGGCATATGGGAGGTGAGAGACATGGTGACAAAGGTGTTTGCCTTCTGAATGGGCCACAGCTGGATGGCTCAACCCTTTTCTGAACCTCTCCTGTGTGCTAGGCACTGTTCCAGGCCTACAGGAACAAAGACAATAAGACAAAATTCTTGCCCTTGAGGAGCCCACCATCTAGCACCAGGTCTCTGGGGCCACTTACCACTTTTGCCACATTGCCTTATAAGTTTGGACCCTGATTATTTAAACCACCACTGAAACAAGCTCAAGTCTTTCCACCTTTCAAATGGTGACTGCCATCAGAGGCCTGGCAGCTAATTAAAACACACAGTAAATAGGCCGAGCAAGGAACACTCTGTCCTTGTACACAATGAATCAAGTGGTCTCCTTAGACACCAAAGCCTGTACCCTTATCTACAGAGTGAATCAAGCACTTAACAATTCATGCTCTCTGTCCTTATTGGACTGGCAATGCTTTGTTTCACTATGAGGAAAAGTGGATCAAGAAGAAAAGCTGTCTGGGAACACAGTATTTGACTAAATAATAATTTTTCTTAAGAAGATTTTTCAATTCAAGAATGCAATGCATTTGAAGAGATGCTACGAATTATTTTCTTTCTTTCTTTCTTTCTTTCTTTTATTTATTTATTTATTTATTTTTGCCCAGTTGCTAGAAGCCTAAATTTCTTGGGAGGAAAAAAGAAAATCAAATAGAACTGGCCACTTATTGTCAGAATCCTCCTCCCCCCAAAAAAACAAAACAAAACAAAACAAAAAACAAAACACCAAAAGGAAAAATAAATTACCTTGATATCCCTGTTCCCTCAAAATCAATAAATCCCAGCTGATCACATTTATTAAGCCAATATGTATTAAATACTTACTATATTTTGAGTGTAATTCTTACTATTACCAAATTCCACCTTGCCTATCAGGGAAATTAATATGCAGAAAGCTCAGCTTTGCCTCTGCAGAAAATACAGAAATCCAATGGTTCTCGAAGAGGATATAATACTTAAACAGGAACCTGACATATGAGTATCATATTGTTTATACAGTCAGGTGGGACTTCTGAGTGAATGAACACAGGCTTGGTAGATTGATTGGCCTGTAGGAGTTTATGGGGCATTTGGGAGCTCTCTATGTAGGAACCTGTTTCTGAGGCAGGAGAATCAGGCCATATAAATTGTCATCTAACAAAGTGAGAATACTATATTGACAACTGCTACCATTAACTTCTCCCCCACGTGTCTGTCAGCTTGTCATGCTATGGGGGCCTACATGTTGATGTGATGCTGAAAATTATGCCAGTGGTATTTCAGATACCAGCAGGGCCACCCATGGTAGACAGGTTTCAGGTGAGCTTTCAGACTAAGATAGACTAAGAAAAAGGACCTGGCAGCCCACTCCTGAAATAATTAGCCATTGAAAACCCTATGAATAGCAGAGAAGCACACCGTCAAATACAGTGCCAGAAAATGAGCCTTCCAGGCTAGAAAGAATTCAAGAAATAATTTCATCAAAGTGGAGTCAACTTTAATGACAGGAATGGAATAAAGCCCCTGGAACCTCCTTTGACTGATGTGGCATGACTCAAAATGAGAAGAAACATAGTGGCTGCAATAATGGTCCCAAACATAAAAAGATTGTGGGCACACAATGACACAGTGTTGGGTAGTGTTTTGTTCTATTGAACATAGAGTCATATGAGTCAGATTCAACTCAATGGCACCTAATAACAACTACCACTATTAACTTCTAGTAATAAAATGGTTTTCAACGCAGCAATGGAATGCATTAAAATCTTGGCGGGGACTTGGGGGGAGGGGAAATGAAAGGAGCCTTCTCAAAATACACATCCCCTCTATTATGATTTGAATATGAATTGTCCCCCAAAAGGCTCATGCATTGAAGGCTTGGTCCCTAGCTGGCGACTCCAATCATTGAGACATGATGGGACTTTGAGGCCTCTCCCTTCATCAGTGGATTAATCCACAGATGGATTCATAATATGATGGCATTATTATGAGGTGATGGAAACTTTCAGAGGCAGGGCATCATGGGAGGAAGTAAGGCATGGAGGGGCTTATGCTTAGGGATTATGTCTTGTCCCAGGCACCTCTCTGCCTCTCACTCTGCTTCCTGGCTGTCGTGAGGTGGTCAGCCTCTGCCACACACTCCAGCCCCCATGATGCTTCTGCTTTGCCTCGGGCCCAAAGCAATAGAGCCAGCTGACCATAGACTGAAATCTCTGAAAGTATCAAAATAAATCCTTCTTCTCTTGTTTTTCTCAGGTATTTGTCACAGCAACAAAAAATACCTCTTCTCTTTTTTTCCCCAGTAGTAGGGGGTTGAACCCAGGGTCTCTTGCATGCTAGGCAAGTTCTTTACCACTTAGATACACACTCATCCCCTTTTCTTACTTTTTATTTTGAGATAGGTTGCCTCCAGCTTCGAATTTACAATTAGCCTGCCTCAACCTCCTAAGCAGCTGATATTACGAGCATGTGCCACAGTGCCCACTCACACCCTCATAATAAGAAATTTGCCTATAGTAGAAGTTAAGTGCATGGGCTATGGAATCAGATTACCTGACTCCAAATCCTGGCTCTAATGTTTATTATTTGTGTGACTCTGGATAAATTATATAGCCAATACACATCTCAGTTTTTGCATCTGTAAAATGGGAATGACAACATGCATGGTATCATATAGCTGTGTTGATGACTAAATGATTTAACACATGTAAAGCACTTAGAAAAATGTTGCCCTCCCTCCCAGGTCCTATCTTACTGCTGCCTCTTGCTGACCTGCATCAACCATCCTGGGGAGCAATCCAAGTCTCAGACCACAATAGAATCAAGAGGGGGAAGAATCTTGGGAGGCCATATGCTCTTATCCATTCAAGAATCCTGTGAAACCCTGACCAAGTGACCTGGCTCTTACTTGAACACACACTAGTGAAAGGACTCTGTCTCCCTGAATCACCTGCTCCATACCTAGACATTTGAAGGGTCTTCTTTGCCTTGAGCTAGAATCTGTTTCTCTGTTCCCTCTGGCTGCTGCTCCATTGAGTCAGAGATAACAGGTGATTCATATTCCTTTCAATGACAGAAGGCAGCTAAGGATATGTAATTAAGCCTGTGAGCTCTAGGCAGATTGTATGGATTGCATCTCAGCTTTACCATTTATTGGTTGTGTGATCTTAGGACACTGAATCTTCCTGTGCCTCAGATACCTCATTTACAAAATGGACATATGGCATACTAATACTACCAATCTACAGAGATTGTGGTGAGGATCAAATGAGAGCTGGCTGCAAAAGACTCAATAAATTTAATCACACAGTCAATGCTCTTGCTATCCTCCCAGAGCCTTTGCTTCCTTGTGCTAAACATTGGTATTTCCTTCACTTGTTCCTCAGTAAATCCCCAGTACCCTTCACCCGTCTCCTCTGTGTAGCTCCAATGGCCTGGATTCTGCTTTCACTATATCCCCAGAATGGAGCCCAGGTCTCTGGTGGGTCTGACCTGCAAAGACAAAGGTGAGTTATCCTATTCCTTATTTAGCTTTGTTCATTCACAAATGATTTTTAAAATCTGTATTTTTGTTAAGGATTCCTAAGCGAGAACTGGCTTTTTTAGTGCACATATCACACTCTTAGCTCACACTGAAATTGCAGTGGACTGCAACAAAGGCCCAATAATAAATACTGTAGGCTTTGCAGTCCATACAGTCTCTGTTACAGTGACTCAACTCAGCTGAAGCAGCATGAAGGTGGCCTCAGACAAAATGTCAGACTTCATTTACAAAAACAGGCATTTGGCTGAATTTGGTTCATAAGCCTGTTTTCCAACGTCTAAACTAAAACATATAACATGAATAAGCCTTTTTTTTTTTACCATACTAGGGGTTGAACCCAGGGCCTCGTGCTTGCATGCTCTGCAAGTGCTGGGCCACTGAGCTGCACCCCCAGCCCATTTTTTTACTTTTTGAGACAGGGTCTCCCTAAGTTACACAGCCTGCCTCTGGTCTCGAACTTGCAATCCTCCTGCCTCCGCCTCCCGATCCGCTGGGATTACAGGCATGCACCACCGCACCCGGCACATGAATAAATCTTATTTTTCCATCTCTTACACCCTAACCAGTTTGTCGAACTGGTTGTTTTTTGCTATTATTGTTTTGCTTAAAAAAAAATAAGTACAAAGCCTTTCATTTACTCTGCTCAGCTGTTGGACTTTGCCCATTCTTCTGCTCTGCCAAGATCTTTCTGAGCCCTGATTCTGCCATTGTCTAAAGTAATCTCTATCTCTTAACTTTGTGCCAACTGCTAATGATAAATGTGCCTTTGATATATTTATCCAAGTAATTGATTAAAATTTTAAACTGGACAGATCTGAGGACAGTGCCTTGAAGAATGCAGCAAGCAACCTCCCTGCTTGTTAATTCTGCCATATTCTTCAGGATTCAGCTCTGTCACTTCTTCCAGGAAACTAACCTTACAACTCTTCTCCCTCCCTAAGCCATGTTGTCTAGCTGGAGGAGGGTACCCTCTGAATGTGTCCATAATACCTACCACATTACTCTATCATAGTGCTATCAGTGGTCTTGAATTGCATCTCTTCCACTAGACTACACCCTCTGTTCCAGGTGGTGGCACACAGCAGGTGCTCAATAAATGTTGGCATAATGAATAAATGAATGTGTGGCTTCATGTGTGTGGCCTCCTTGGCTTCTTCCCTTCATCAAAAATTACTTCTTTCTTGTTGCCTTCCACTGAATGCCAGCAAGGTTATTAGAATTTGATAAACTAGTTGGAGATAAGGTATAAGTGAGAGATAATAGGTCAATGTAGCATTTCTTCCCAGATGACCTGCAGAGTTTTATTTTAGAAGCATGTCCAATGTCCTTATCACAAAAGTCTGAGTAATATGGCAGTTTCAGGTGCCATGGGAGAGGGATTTTAGAGAAAATGATGTGAATACTTTATCATCCTTCCAAAGTCATAGTTTATTGTGTTCTTATTAGGCCTTTACATACAAAATGTCTGAACAGATTCTTTGAAGAACACACATAAACTTGTGTAGATTGCAAGGAATACTAATAAACACTATTTGTGCCCCATGAAATTCTTTCAGACTTGTCCCCAGAGAGTTTCCAACAAAGCAACTCATATCCTCACCTTTAAAACCAATATCACACAGTTCAATTACCAGAAAATTGCTTGCTCAAAATCTAGTCTCATCCTGAAAAGAAACAATAGAGAGCTGCTTTTATATTGTTATTGTTAATGAATTATTGAAAACTATTGACCCTTTCATTCATACTGGTGATGGGGTAGATCAATTCTTTACCTTGAAGTACTTAGAGAGACCTGATTCCTCTTTGGTTAGAAATTCAATAGAGTCTTGTGTTATGAACATTGAAAATGGAGGGTTAAGACCTGGGAGTGTTTTCCAAACATAACTCACTCAGCTACTTAAAAAAAAAAAAATTGAGCTTAAATCAGTGTAAGGGTTGCAAACTGGTAACTCCCCAGCCAAATCCAACTAACCCCTATATATAATTTTGTCTTCCTTCCGCATTTTCCTTCCATCTTTCCTTTTCTTTCTGTTATTAAATTTGAGCTTGACTTTCTTTAAGCAGAATACACGCTCCCCTACTTCATCATTGTTTTAGTCCATATTGCTTCCTCCACACCAAGTAGCTTTACACATTTAAATCAATTTCCTGGCCCTTGAAGGCATTTGAGATTTAGATCCTTGCCTTTAGGTCATGGGAAAAGGACTCAGCAACCCACTCCCAAAAATCAATCTGCCATTAAAAACCCTATGAATAGCAGAAAAGCACTGACAATAGTGTTTCTCCTGTTGTACGTAGGGTTGCTATGAGTTGGATACTGACTCAACAGCACCTAACAACAACAATTTGGGACATGGGACAATTTGCAAAAGGGAGGAATAATTATAATAGTTCTTATTTTAGAGCATTTATGATGGGCAAGCACTGTACTATATGTACTTTCCATATATAATTTCATATATCCTATAATTATCCTAAGAAAGATTAGCTATGGGGTAAATAGTGGCTCAGGCCTGGTATCCAGGTAGTGCCTCTCCACATAAGCCATTCAATGACATACATGACATTCTGAAGCAGTCACATCTTATCTTCTCCTTAATTTTTTTTTTTTTTTTTTTACTTGGGGGTTGAACCCAGGGCCTTGAACATTGTTTGTAAGTGCTCTCCTATGGGGCTGCACTTCCGGCCCATTCTTTATTTTTCATCTTGAGACAGGGTCTCTGGCCTCGAAACTGTGATCCTCCTGTCTTTGCCTCCTGAGTTGCTGGGATTATAGGTGTGAGCCCCTGCACTGGCTTCTCTTTAAAATTTTAGGAAAATAATCATAGAGGCAATCCCAAAGCAATGGAGTCAGCTCACCTTGGACCAAAACCTCTGGAATTGTGAGCCAAAATAAATCTTTCCTTCTTTAGGTTGTTAATCTCAAGAATTTTGTTACAGTGACAGAAAGCTGGCTAATACACTTCCAGTCATGAAGTGAGAGCTTCCTCTGCCAGCACCTCCACTATGATGTGTTGCCTCACTGCAAGCCCAAAAGCAATAGGGCCAAACAACCATGGTCTAAGATATTCAAAACTGTAAACCCAAAACAAAACTTTCTTCTTTTTAAATTGATTGTCTCAGATATTTTGTTACCATAATGGAAAGCTGACTCACACAGCATCTGAATTTGAATAGGAAGGCCATACCACAGGAAGCAAAACCTAGAAGAAAAAGAAAAATCATTACAATTTTTCAATAAGCACCAAAAACTTGGATCTTAATCATAGCTAAGCAACAGAAACCTACTGTGAGGAATTCTAAGACAATTAGTAACCAAAAACTAGTCCTATGGACTTCCCTAGTTATAGGGTCTGTGTAAGAGGAAAACAAGGAGGCACATTTAATCATTCTACATGAGAAGTTCTACATTATAAAGGCAGAAAGCAATGAAAGGCTGAGGTAGAATTGTACAAGGTCAAAGAGAAATTGCATTAGTTATATACATCTACCATTCCTGATTTAATATATTAATGCTGAAGGGAACCCAGTGTTCCCTAAAAATCTCTCACCAACATCTGACATCATTTTCCTGTTACCAGTAAGATGATCAATGGGATTTATATGCACCTTATGTACAAAAAGTTCTCAGTAAATATTTACTGATAACAATGGTACATTAATTTTACTCTAAAAGTTGCCTTTAATGCCAGCAACAACATTATACCATTTTGCATTCTTGCTGACAATATGTAAGAAAGTCTATTAGCCCTCAGAATGGCCAACTGAGTATGTAATGCAGCATATTTCTGCTTATCTAATGGTTGAGACATGAAGTCCAAGTGCGGTTTCTAAAGAGGGTAATTGGGCAACAATGAGCAAAATTATACATGACTTTGGCCTTTGACCCAGCAAACTCATTGTGAAGGTTTTCCTATCCCTAAGGAGAAAGGCATGAAAAGATCAGTACAACCATTAGGCAAACCCTAAAGGAATGGAGGATCTAGGCAATGATCATCAGTGGCTAAGAATATCACAGAAGAGAGACGTTATGTGCTACCTGATGGACATTCACCATACCTCCTATAAAGTACTCCTGTCAAAAACAAAAACCAAAAAGTCTGACAAAGCCTCTAGATTTAACTACCAAATTATAGGGACTATAATGGTCAGAAGAACAAGTTAAACAATACCATAAAAGATGCAGTCAACAAAATCCAGACTCTAGGAAACTCTATAGGGAGTTTTTTAATCTGGCTGAGAATTTTACAGATTATATGAAAGATAGGAATCCTCAAATACAGGAATCACAGTGAATCCTAAGCAAGATCTATAGAAATAAATTCATGCTTACATGCATTGCATTGAAAATGGCCTAGAGGAAAAACAAGGAAAATTTAAAAGCAGCCAGAAGGAAAAAAAAATATTATCCACAAAAAATATCTCATGAGAAACACAAAGAAATAGCCAAGTGCCATGGTGCAAGCTTGTAATCTCAGCAACTCAGGAGGCAGAGAAAGGAGGATTGTGAGTTTGAGGCCAGGGGCAGCCAGTGTAAATCAATGAGACTCTGTCTCAAAATAAAAATTTAAAAGTGGGGATGGGGGTGCTGAGGGTGCAGCTCAGTAGTGGAGTGCCTTGAGTTCAATCCTTCCATTACTGAAAAGAAAGAAGGAAAGAAAGGAGGGGGGAAGGGGAAGGAAAGAAGGAAGGAAAGAGGGAAGGAAGGAAGGAGAAAAAAGAAAGAAAGAAAACAGAATTAAGAAATTAAAATCAGTACCTATTATTTTTCACCCACTTGTCTGTTAGTTTGCTGTACTTTGGGGACTTGCATGTTGCTGTGATGCTGAAAGGTATGCTACCCAGTATTACAGATACCAGCAGGATCACCCACAGTGGGCACATTTCAGCAGAGCTTCCAGACTAAGATAGACTCGGGAGAAGGACCCAGTAGCCCACTCCTGAAATAAATAGCCATTGAAAATCCTATGAATAGCAGAGAAACACTGTCAGATAGGGCTGAGCAATGAGCCCCCTCCAGGTTGAAAGGCACTCAAAAGAGTGCCTCCTCAAAGTAGAGTTGACTTTAATGCTTCGAGAAGCTGAATTTTATGAAGGACATGGCATCATGATTAGAGGAAGACTCAATAACAACTTGTGTTATGCAGATAACACAACTTTTCTTGCTAAAATTGAAGAGTATTTGAAATGTTTACTGATGAAGATCAAAGAACATAGCCATCAGTATGGATTGCACCTCAACATCAAGAAAACAAAAATCCTTACAACAGGGTCAGTAAGCAACTTCATGATAAATGGATAAAGGATTGAAGTTGCCCAAGATTTTGCTTTACTTAGTTCTTCAATCAACACCCATGGAAGCAGTAGTCAAGAAATTAAAAGATGCTTTGCATTGGGAAAACCTGTTGCAAAAGACCTCTTTAAAAGGTTGAAAAGTAAAGATGTCACATTGAAGACAAAGTTGCACCTGACTCATGCCATGGTATTTTCAGTCATATCATAAGGTTGTGAAAGCTGGACATTGATTAAAGGAACGGGAGAAGAATTAATGCTTTTGAAATATGGTGCTGGATATTGCATGTACCATAGACTGCCAAAAGAATCAACAGATCCATCCTAGAAGAAGTGCAACAAGAGTACTCCTTGGAAGCAAGGATGGTTAGACTGTGTCTTACATATTTTGGACATGTAGTCAGGAGGGACCATTCTTGGAGAAGGACATCAAGCTTGAGAGAGTGGTGGACCAACATAAAAAGGAAGACCCTCAACTAGATGGATTGACACAGTGTTTGCAACAATGGGGCTAAACATCAAAAAGATCATGTTCATGGCACAGTTCAGGGAGTGTTTCATTCTGATGTATATAGGTTGGTTATGAGTTGAACCTAACTCGATGGCACCTAACAATGACAACAATAAAAACAACAAGCATGTCAAAATGAATCACACTATGATGTACATTAAAAATTTCTAATAAAAAAAAAAACAATAAAAACAACAACAACAAAATCTACTGTTTTTAAGTGACAAACCAAGATCCAAGGGTCCTTTGGCAGAGAGGGGCTGCCTATCTGCAAGAAGGGAGGAGAATATTGTTACATAAATCTCTGCTTAAAATCACACTTTGTTTAGAACGGGGGTAGGAGAAGAAGGAACAATGCAGAAAGGTAAAGTGGGAGAGAAGAAAATCCAAAATACAGGATGCAACTCTATGGAAATACAGAGAGAAAGAGAAAGGGGGGAGGGAGGTAGGGGAGAGAAGACGAGAAGAAAAAGGAAAGGGAAAAAAATCAGGATATAACCAATGGTTGCATACAACTGTGATTACATGGTAATTAAAATTTTCACTATTTTGTTGTTGTTGTTTTTTATTTTGTTCTGTAAAATGTTTAAGGAGATGGAAGTATAAGCAATACTGATTTGATATAATGGATATATCAACTAATTTATTACTCTGTATCCCACTAACAAGTATATATAAAATACTAATAATTAAAAGAAGGAAAGGAAGAAAAGAAGTCATTTCTGTCTGCTTTTTGTTATTGTTGTTTCTATTAAAGCCTGGGAAGGAACTGTCCTTTAGTGTCCAGACAGGAAAACTGAAATTAAATGTCGCCATGGTCTCTCGACTTCTGTTCCTAGGAAACTACTACAAGTGTTAGCCAGCCTTCCTTCCCCAGCTCCAGTCACTAGGCTGTGCTTGCAGAGGCTTCTTCAGTCCTGGACAATGACTCTGGTGTCCACCACCACCACCAGTGGAACATACCATGCTGGGGTAAGAATAGCAGAGAGACCTACATCCAGCCAAAGACAGGAGCAAGTGAAGTATATCCTGGATGGCACATCTGATGTGATAGGAGATCAGGGAGGTGCAAAACTCTTCTGGCTGCTCTTTGCCTCCTGGGATCCTGCATAGTCCATTACTTGGGACCAGAAAGAACCACAGTACAAACTTCCCCACAGAGGAGAAGCTGTTTAATTTTAGCAGACCCCACCACCACTTGTATGTTCAATCGGGACTTGCTGAACTTCGGCCAGAGGACAGTAATACTGGCCCTGGCTTGGTAAACTATTAAGCCATCACACTTGGTGACCCAGCCACAGCAGGGCCAGAAGTGCCTTTCCTGGCATGGACAGAGAGTAGAGCCATGTAGCCCCATGGGCAAAGCTTTCCATCACCCCTGACATCCCACTTCAGCCTGGGTTGAGACTGTCACCTCCCCTCACTTCTGGCCATACTAGCCATGGCAAACCAGCACTGTATGTACCAGACTCTGTGCATGTGATGATTTCATTTATTCCCCACACTAGAAAGTGGGTATCTATCTTCATTATCTCTGTCACCATAGCACCCTGGCATCTGGTCCCACCTGATGTCTGAAGCTAAGCAGCATCAGCTTGGTTACTCCTTGGATGGGAGACTGCCTGAGAATACCAGGTGCTGCAGGCTGGGGAGAAGGACTTGGCAATCCATTCCCAAAACAATCCACCATTGAAAACCCTATGAATAGCAGAGAAGCCCTCACCATAATGTTGGGCATGGCACAGTGTTAGGGAGTGTTTCATTCTGTTGTGCATAGGGTTGCTATGAGTCGGACCTGACTTGATGGCACCTAAAAACAATCCTCATTGTATAGAGAAGGAAACTGAGGCTTATAGATAGTAACAAGTTAATAAGAGGAAGAACTTTGTAACTATAAATAGCCCTCCATATTCTCGGGTTACACAGCCATAGGCCATAGATTGAAAATACTTGGAAAAAAGAAGTTACATGTGTACTGAATATGGAAAGACTTTTTTCTTATCATTTTCCTCTACACACTACAGTACATCAACTGCTTACATAGCCTTTACATTGTATTAGGTGTTATAAGTAATCTAGAGGTAATTTAAAGTATAGGGAGGATGTACATAGGTTATATGCAAACATTATGCCATTTTATATGAGACTAGAGCATCCATGGGGCTCCTGGAACCAATCCCCTGCACATCCTGCAGGATGACTGTATAACACCCACATTTTTTCCCACTGCAATAAAAAGCATCTGCATAGTTAAGCCTCCTGTTCCTAAGCCTGTGATGAGAGGGCTTCAGGCCAGCCCACTCTAACTAATTTCATGGACTTCTTCTCTCTAATTATCTTCATCTCTTTCACTCTCCAGTGGAAAGCCATTCTGCCAGCACCCTTCCAAATATTTACTCTTCCAGAAGAAGAGCGGCTGTCCTTCTGATGCTTCCTCAATCCACCCTAAGAGTGCCTGGCATGCCTTTCCTGAGTAGTTATAAGCTACCTTCGTAAAAATCTGTTCAGTGAATCACTGTTCATTCATGGAACAACTCAGGCTTCTTTGGCAATGCCCTGTTGTCCCCAGGGTGCAGCAAATGCTGAGCAGTCAGTAGCCCTTTTTATCATCTCCCAGTTGGCCTAGCCAGGGACCCATTCAAATAGTTCAGCTCTAGGTGTCAAGATCAGCTCCTCTGGCTTTCTCAAAGACCAGGTGTTAACCTCACATGCTCCCTGCTGCTTGCCAACTGTATAAACAATACCCAAAAGCACATTTTACCAAGAGGGGAGTTGAGAAACACCTGATTCACAAGGTTTTATAAAGTTTTCAAATAGCATTTCCTTGAACTCCTATTTGGCAGTTGGATTATCAACCCAGGAGGATAGAAAGGCAAGATGATGTTTCCTATGACTACTGCATTCACCTTAGTAATTTCAGATATTGGTAGTAGTATGGGCATAATTAGTTTAAGCCCTTTCCTCACTCCCTGTTCATTCTCATTGTTTGGTAACTGGAGACAGCCATATCTGAGGTGTTTTTCATGGTGTTCCACTTTGGTTTTATTTTCCTTAAATGTCAGTTGTTCAGACAAGGAAATTTGTCCACAGAGTCCTTGGAGATTGTTTTTAGCTGAAATAACCACCATCATGGTTGACTAAGCACTAGATGAAAAATAGCATTATATGTCAAATTAATATTTTAGAGAAGAAAATGTGCAAACCCTCACTGGCATATCTGCTGGGGTGGATCACAAGCATTAGCCACAAAGCCACAGAGGTACGACTGGAAGACCAGCCACACATGGCCCTCAGTTAGGTAGCTGAAGAGAGAGAAAAAGAATAATGCTGGGTAGGTCTCTATCCATCAAACATGGAGATTAGAGGGGCAGGAGAGGGCAACAGTGACGACATTTTTAAATGGATTCATTTTGTGGAGGCCTGCTGGGTGAAAAGCAGTGGATTGGTACTTATTAGAAACCACAGCTGAAGGCTTAAGAAAAAACTAAGATATGGAAGAATGACGATGGAAGATACAGCAGCTTCACAAAACCAGATTATAAACTAAATGTACAAGATTTTCCGATTTAAAAACTATATGAGAGGAGCCTGGCATGGTGGCACATACCTGTGCCCCATCACTTGGGAGGCTGAGGCAGGAGGACTGATGCAAGTTCAAGGCCGGTCTGATGTACATGGAGAGTTCCAGGCCAGCATAGGCTATACAGTGAGACCCTGTTTCAAAATAAGTAAACAAACAAATACAATACAATAAAATAAATAAAAACTATATGAGAGAGGGCATATGCATGAGTGAGAATCTGGGTTCCTTGAACCTGTTTTTCACAAGACAACATTCCCGAGTGCTTTTTCAAAAAAACTACAGATATTTTAGCCCTACTCAATGAGCTTCTCCTTTATTAAATATAGTTTGAGGCTCAGGCATCTGTATGTTTAAAAGCTTTTCAGGAGGTATTCTCTGATACAGAGAGTAGATGGGGGTGGATGTGGGGCATTTCTTATTTAATTTCTTCCTCTGGGGTTTTCTGTATTTACATACTGTTCTATGAATATGCATCACACGTTCTGTCAGAAAAATTTATTAACAAAAATTATAACTGAATTTGTAAGGAGAAAGAGTCTCAGTCTACACAAATGATCATAATGACTAACATTTATTAAGTGCACCCTGAGAGCCAGGTCTTACTAATGCTATTTAGTCCTTACAATATCTCTGTGACATAGGCACCAGCATTTCAGCCTTTTCACAGACCAGACAAGAGGCCAGTGAGTCTAGCTCAGACAACTAGAGAATGACACATTCTAAATGCACAAAGACTCACTTGAGAGTCTGAGGCCTAATCCCACATTCTACTTTGTTATAGTGAAAACAACGAGTAAGGCCCTTCCACTGGAAGAAATCTGTGGTATGGACACCCAGTGGAGCACCAAGGGTCCCCTCCAACCACATCATCACCTGTCCTGCTTTGTGCTTCCCTGAGATGGTGGGACGTTTCCTCTGTGCCTCCTCTCCAGTGTCCTGTTCCTTCCAGAGACTACCTGGCATTTGCTACCGACCTGAAAGGAAGAATTCTATTACTATGCAAGCGAGAAGGGAAAAAGAAAGAAGAAATTGAACACTCCAGGATACCAGCTGGCCATTAAGGCCTGCCATAAGCAATCCTTTGAAAAAATTCTTAATTGGTTTTTTATTGAAGTGGAGAATACACTCCTCTGAAGTGGCCCATGCCACTATACATGATGATGCAGACATGAAATCTGCAGAGTTTTCCCCTGGGGAGAGGACAGAGCACTCCTTGAGATTATTTCCCCATTTCACAGGCAGCGGTGCCAAGTCATTAAGGGACTTCCTTTAGGAGAAAAGAGTGAGTCAATGCCCTAGCTAGAATCAAAGATCTTTTCTAGTCCAAACATACCTTGTGGATTTTAAGGATGTTTAAAAACAAGCAGGTATTTAAATTCATTCTCTTTTATGGTAATGTTGCCAGATAAAACACAGCATGCCCAGTTAAATTAGAATTGCAAATATCAAATAATTTTTTTGGTAAAAGATGTCCTAAATATTGTATGCAACATATGGATACTAAAAGTTTTTTTTGTTGTTTATCTGAAATTCAGATTTAACTGGGAGTCCTGTATTTTTATTAGCTAAATATGGCAGCCCTATTTCATGAGAAATATGATTTTATTTTCTCCTAGGAGATTGTTTTCCTTTCTCAGTGTCACCAGCTCAATGATTTGAAGACGCATAAACTAGAAACTTAATCCCAGCCCATCCTTTTGTGCCAAACACCCACTGGGCCACATTATTTATTCCAAATGCACAGAAGCATGCATACCTACCTATCCACCTTCAAACGCACTCATGCACACACCCTCACACACGTTTGTAAATACATAAATGCAGAGTACCAGTGGACTTCAGCTTCTCCTAGTATTCTAAAATACAAACCCCTCATCTGTTCTGATTCCCATGGCTTTTGAAAACCATGATTTTCTCTTTGGGTCAGTTCCTGACTATTCAAGGAGAAAGTCATATCTCCAGTGTGATTTGTATGCTCAGCTATACTGACTAGGCTTCCCACAGAGCAAGCTGGCAATAAGACTTTATCTCTTGTATTTTAGCAAATTTGAAGTTTTCTTTTCTTGCCACTGCATAAAACTGCCTATTTTAATATTAGGGAATAAAAGTTGTCTTAGAATCAAATAATGGATGCAATTTAATAACAAGGAAAAGCAAAAAACTGAGAATTATGAAGTTGAGCCCTATAATTAAAAACGTGAAAATGAGAGAGAAGAAACACTTGAAAGCATTTGGAAGCAACAGTATAGCATAGTGGTTAAATGAATTAGCCCTACAGCCAGGCTACTTGAGCTGTCAGCTGACCAAATTACTTAGCCTTATCTGTAAAGTGAAAATAATATCTACCTCAGAGTTTTGGAGATAATTAAGAAAATATGCAAAAGATATATGAAATTATATCTGACACAGTGTTTATTATTATAATTACCTTTCTTTTTCAGGTACAACAGTAGCTTCTTCACACATTATCCCATTTGATTGTCACTATAAGCCTGCGAGATATGTGGACATGAGGAAATCGAGTCTCATAGAAGTTAAGAGACTAAAGACACATAGCTGTCATGTGGCAAAGCCAAGATTCAAGTTTCAAGCTCAGAATAAAGCCACGTTTCTCTCAATTACACAAGGTTAAGATGATAAAAGGTAGAAAGAACACAGGTGGCAAAGTAGTGGCTCTTCAGAGAGGTGGCAGCATTCCCTCTACAAACATTGCTTTTGTGGGATCTGGGGAGTGTCAGGACAGGCTTAGACTGGTAAATTTGGTGGAAAGGACAGAATTCCTCTTACCCAAACATCTGCCAGCCAGATGAGAACCTTACTCTTTTGTGATCTCTCCAAAAAAATCCCCAGGAGATAAAAAGCCCTTATCCCAGTCTTCCTGAATCCCCATAATAAGGTAGCTGTGACCCACCAGCAGTGGTTGTGTGTTAGCAGCAGTCTCAGGACTGTGTCCTAGACTCTCATCTATTTACACACTTACCCTAATCAATTTCATTTAGTCTTTTTAATACCACTTATGGGCTGATGATTCTCAAACTTAGGTCTCTAACACAGATCTGTCCCTTGAAATCAGACTCACAACTGCACAACCACCATTTCCACTTGGAAACCTAAGAAACATCTCAGACTTAACAAAACCCCAACCAGATTTTGTCCAAAGAACCTGCTTCACCTCCAGAGCCCCTGGCTCAATATATAACAGTTCCATTCTGCTGGTTGTGTAGACCCTAAATCTCAGTCACCCTTTACTCCTTTCTTTCCCATGCCTTTGATAGCCAAACCATCAGCTCATCCTGCTGACTCTGCCTTCAAAATTCAACCAGAGTGAGAACATCTCTCAGGTCCTCCCCTTACTATCCTAGTTCATTCCATCTTGTCTCTTCTGGACTGCTGCAGTAGATTCCTAGTCTTCCCACTTCCAATCTTGCCTCCTGCCATGGTCTATTTTTCACACAGCAAAGAACTGCTATTAAAACACAATTCAATCCCATCACTGATCTGCTTAAATTTTTCCAAGGCCTCTCATCTCAGAGGAAAATTGAAGTCTTCAATGACCTAAAAATGCTGTATGATCTGTACCTTCCTCCCACAGTCCCTCCCACTCTCTTGGTCCTCACCTCCCACCACCCTCTCCAGCTCCACCTGTATCAGCCAGCAGTCCTCCACACCAGGCCTTGTATATGCATGTTCCTGCATCAAGGCCCTTGAACTTGCTCTTCTCTCTACTGGGGATAGTCCACAATGGTGTTCTTTTTTTTTTTTTTTTTTTT
>VMDO01023694.1:0-31160 GCA_007922755.1 Pedetes capensis
TGCAAATAATGATAATTTGACCTCTTCCTTGCCAATCTGTATCCCTTTGATTTCTTTCTCTTGTCTGATTGCCCTGGCCAGGACTTCTATTACTATGTTGAATAGAATAGGAGAGAGAGGACATCCTTGTCTTGTTCCAGATCTAAGCGGAAATGCTTTTAGTTTTTCTCCATTTAATATAATGTTGGCTGTAGGTTTTCTTTCTTTCAACATGTGCTTGGCATTGATTATAGAAGACAAATTTGTTTCTGAGTGTTTGTTTAAGGCCTAGGTTTTGAATAAGCACAGAAAGAAGATCTCCTAGTTTCCATTATTCTATATCCTGCTTTAGAGATTTTGAGTACAAACTACTGGACAGATGTTTAGGATTTGCTTACACACCACACCCAGAGCTTGGAGTCCAGTCGCACCATGCAGAAATTATGGCAGATTTTTCTAAGATGAGTCAAAAGCCATACTCTAATCATGAGAAATCAAGGTAACACTTGACTGGTGTTATTGATACAGCTAAAAAAAATCAAAATATTTCCTACTCAAAACACCTGATAATAAACAAAATCATAACGAAAATCTAGTAGCATAATGACAGCTGATTGTTAATCTGTGGGCTACCCCTCTCCCTCCAATTCCTTAACATGTGTATTAAATATTTTAGGAGCTTTTTCTTTTTCTCAAATGATACTGGATTCTATTAAGATTATACCTATTTGAAGTAATAAAACATAATAAGAAAATAGGAAAGTAAATAGGAAGAGGGCACCATTTCTTAGGAAGGACAAACTGACTTGAATGTGTTAGATACTAGTGTAAAGCCTTCTGGAAAATGGTACCAAACTTGAGTAGCTGATTCATTTGGGGTTCTTGAGAGAATCTACTTAGGTATATGTGTAAGAAATGCCCTTTTCTCTTGGCAGATGTGGGACTGTCCTCTTTGAATTGATACAGAACTTCATGAATGAGTACATATCAGCTCCAATAGCTGAAGAAACCTGGGAAATCAGTGGAGTGATTGAAAGACTTCTGGATCATCCTTTTTTTCTGGGCAACCTTTTCCTAGCTTCTATAGAGTGACAGTCAGTACTTGGAATTTATAGTATTCTATAGTTTTCAGGGGGCTGGGATTTAGCTCAGCTGGTAGAGCGCTGTGCTGCAGTCTCTGAGGTCTCAAGTTCAATTCCCAGCACCACAAAAATGGGAGAAGGACCTGGCAATCCACTCCCAAGGCAATCCCCAAACAGCCATTGAAAACCGTATGAGGGTCGCTATGAGTTGGATACCGACTTGACGGCACCTAACAACAATAACAATAGTTTTCAGATAATTTGGCAATAAATGCAAGTGGATATTAAATAAGGGTTTATTGATGAGGAAGAAGATGGTGATATGAATTCATTTGAGAAGATAGAGAGTATATAGATCATGTGATAGACTTAATTCATTTGCTCACTCAAGGGCTCTGGGTTTGATCCCCAGCACTGCAAAAATGGGAGAATGTGGCAGTCTGCTCCCGAAGCAATCCTGAAACTATCAACCACTGAAAACCCGATAGGAGTTGCTATAAGACAGACCCAACTTGATGGCACCTCACAACAACATCAACAATTGTATTCCCATTCTGGTCTCAGAATTTCCCTCTCTTACAGAATAATAGTAGAGGGGCTTTCAGGGTAGGGAGAAGGGTCAAGGTGAGAGAGGAAGAAAATATCTGTGAATTCCCTGAATTGTTTCTTAAGTTTCTGAAACATTCTCATTCACTCCACAGGATTCATTAATTTCTCAAGGGAACCCACCAACTCCCCAAATGTTAAAAACAATACAGCATTAGGGATGGAGGTCATCGTGACTCTTTACCCTAAGGCTCATTTTCTAGTCTAACCCCTTCATTTCTCAAGTGAGAAAATCCAGGTCCAAAAATACTCATAGTGCTCTGTTGAAAAATCACTCATCTGATTACTGATAGAGTTCCATTTAAATCTCAGTGATACTTACTACCTGGTGGGTGGTTCCACTTGAAATGATAACCACAGTTTATCCAAATGTCTTATTTATATTAGTATCCAAAAACACAGGATGGAATTGCATTTCCGGCCAGGAAGGAAGGTTACTCTATTAGTAAATACACTTGTTCTCATGGCTTCCCCATTTTCTACCTCATTGTTCCTAGGAAAAGAACAGGAGTTGAAGAGAGGGCTGTTTGCACGGCCAAGGGACATGGAAATCATGGAAAAGAATGGCTTCACTAACCTAACATTTCAGAAATCTTGGACACCTGAAGTAGGACAAGCCATTCCACCCACTACCTTCTATGAAGTGGTAGCTGAGGAAGGAGGCAACTATATCTTCTCATTTCTAAGTCCCCCTTTCCTGATGTACTTGCATCAGATTGTTAATTAGAAAATGATCCATAATATTAATATACTTAGTAGACTATGAACATGTTAAATCGGACAATTCTGGAGGATTCTGAGGACCTCAGGAGAAACAAACAAGATACCGTGGAGGACACTCTGTATACTTTCATAGGTCCATAAGAGTACGGGTAAGACAAGCCAGGCTCAACCAAAATGAATGAAGGGATCATTTGGGATTGAACTACCAGGGCCCCTTTCCACTCACATAGTTACAGGGTCTTTCCACATATGAATGATAGTGTATAGGAAAAAAATTCATCTATTATTTTAGTAAACCATACTTATGGCTGCCTGCAGCTGTACCGTTGGCATCTGATCCTGTTAGATCTTGGAAGCTAAGCAGGGTCAGACCTGGTTAGAACTTGGATAGGAGACTGCTTGGCAACACCACTCCCAAAAAGCAATCATCCATTGAAAACCCTATCAATAGCAGAGAAGCACTGATAATAGTATTTCGCCTGTTGTATATAGGGTCACTAGGAGATGGACTCTACAGCACCTAACAACAACAACAATAGTTATGGCTGGCGCAGCATGCTAGCTTCACGCTAAGTTATAGTTTGGGAAAGAGATTGGGAGCATTCCTAGTGGTTGCAAATGGGAAGATCTACTTAGTGCAAGAGGTTGTGGGAATTCTACATACATGGGAAATTCTTGGGCACTACCTATCTTTTTTACTGACTGTGGACATGACCTTGGTTACTCCGAGGAACTACGTATGCATTTATGTAACCTGTTTTTCCTGCCCATGGGTCATTGCAAAGTGAGAGACACTCAGAGGGGAAATTGGTAGAGACTCTTCTCACATGATGGCTTTCTGGGACTGGCTTCATTAATTTCGGTGGATTGTCTGGATTTCTTTTTGTCCTTTGTAGCCATTAAGGATAGAAAACTATCCGAATACTGTAACTTAGCTGTGAGACCATAAAGACTTAAACATGTAGCATATCTTTTTCAAAACATTCAACCTCTCCAGTCAGAGGTCCAGCTGCACCCACTGTGGATTTTCCTTTAGTCCAGGGCAGAGTAAGAGTGAGGGAGGGTTTAATTGTAGGTTCTGTTCATGACCAAGAGACCAGCGTTAAGTTCAATCACCTTCTTCAATTTTCTGTGTTTCCACCGCATGAAAAGAAAGGTTTTAAAAACGCATGTGTGTTAGTGCTTTAAGAACTTGGTCCACAAAGCTGCTTTGTGGATACAAAATATTGAAGTTGTTGGCATTGCCTGCTTTTACCTTCACCACACCAAGACGTTGTAGACTCTTAAGAGATTTCTTTTGTGGAAGAAGAAGGTTGGGCTGTGACTACATTTTCTAGACCCCCACGACTCACAGAATTTGTTGCAGGCAGATTCTTGTAGAGCAGTTTAGTTAGCCCCAAGGTAGAGCAGGGGCAGAAATATTTGGGCCAAATCGGTACTTTGCTATATATTAGGACATCAGGTTTGTCTGACAAACTAAACACTCCAGGAAGCAAAATATGGAGACCCAAAGGCAAGATCATTCTTGGGTACATGTCCACTTCATTTCTCTTTCCCAGAGGTGAAGGGTAACCTTTCTGAAATACAAGTCTGACTCTGCAACCCCCTGGCTTAAAACTCCCTGATGAGTCTGTTACAAACCAACCAACCAGACTTATTGGCATGAAATGTGATGTTCTCTCTTTTCTTACCTTGATCTAATTTTCTAGCTTTATGTCTTCATCTGAAGTCCCTTTCTCCAAGCCATAGAATAACATCTGTCTGAAATTGCTACTGTTTTCTTACCTTACACTTACTTTCCAACTGGGGTAACTGATGATTCCCCACAACCACATACATGTCTCCTTCCCTTAGAAACTTGTCCTGCCAGGGGTTTGCCCAGCAATTCGCCCAGTGGTTGGATCACATGAGTACCCAGGCGAGGGCCTGTATGGCAATGGTCAGAGCTGGTGTGACACTTACTACCTATGAGGACGTTTCAATCTCTCACCCTTCAAATGGGAGAAATGCTGTTTGAACCTCTTTTTCTAAGTAGGAGCACACAGAGAGTCTCTCTTACTATCATAACTACAACTTTAGGGTTATTCTTACTTGGCAGCACTGATATGTTCATAGAAAAGAGACTGATGGCCCCGATCATTCAAATCTTCTCACCAGCTACTGAACATCTCCATGAGAATCCTCATTTGCATTGACTCATAGGGTGCCCAGGACTCACATTGAACCTTTCTATACTGAAAAACAACAGAGATTAGTGGCTGAGATCATGGATTGAGTAGAAATCTCAGCTTCGCCACCCAGTAGTGTATGACCTTGGGCGAGTAGCTTCACCTCAATCTGCCCTAAATTCCCACATATCAAAAACTGAGGATAACGATTGTTACTCAGCTCCTTTGAGAGCATGAGACAAAGAATAAATCTGTTAATATTAAAAGCTTAAAATAACATGTGGCATAACATCCCAGGAAAGAATGTAAAGTAATTGCCAACAGCCATTTTAGGGAAGTCATATATGACTTAGGGTCATTCACCAACAGTGTGCTCCTTGGTGAATCATTCATTGTTCCTACACCTTAGTTTGCCTCCTCTTCAAGTTATAATAACTAGGCTTCCTTCCACCTTCCACCCATTAAATGAGATGCCTCACTAGAAGCTCTTAGCATAGTAAGTGTTCAATAAATCATATCTTACTGTCATTCCATAAGGTTGACTTTCAGTAAATATTTGGGGCTAAATCTTAATTGAATTAATGACGAAAACTCTTTTGCCATGAAGTCTTTAATTAGCTCCACTCATAACTCAGAAAAATAATTTCCATTTACTTTTTTCTCCATGTCCTTACTGGCATAAATTAAGAGTTGAAAAAAGCTCTCTAATGTCAACAAATTGATTATGGGTGGAAAGTCTTAGGATGCTATCCCTGTAAAATTTTAGGACAGAAAGCTGTCATCAATTTTAACCACTTTTCTTCAGATCAGTGGTTCTCAATTAAGGGCAATTTTGTCTTCTCCCTCTTCTTAGGGAACTTTTAGCAATGTCTAGAGACTGTCACAACTGATGGTAGGTGCCATGGGTATCTAATGGGTAGAGGCCAAGGATGCTAGTAAGCATCCTACAGAATATGGGATAGTCTCCTACAAGAAATTATCCATCCTCAAAGTTAAAAATGATGAGATTATGAAACTCTGTTTTAAACTTAAGTAAGCTGAAGCCCAGAGAGGTTAAATGATTTCCTCATGGCTATAGATTTGATGACATTATTTGTTGTAAATGATATGGCCCATAGGATTCAATGACATTATTTCATGGCTCCATACCAAAGGGTACCTAAACAACCCCAGGTGACTGAAGACAGCTCAGTACTCAGACTCCCACACTTCTTTTTTCTGTACTCCAAATCCTTGTTCTGGGATATGAGTATATACAGAATCTCTATTTTTTCTACACACCCTATTATCCCCCATTCACTAAAATACATATATATGTATGCAATTTATTTAGTGGAAAGGGGAAGAAGGGTTCTCTGAGCAAACAAAGGCAAGTGCTTTCTGCTGGGCACCCCTGTGTCAAACCACCCAATTTCATGACCATTGCTAGCCCCAACAGAAGCTGGGGTGAAAAGGCTTCTGTGTCCAGGTCTTTGTTGCTGTAGGACAAGGGGTAGGTTAAGGTTTGCATATATAATAATCATGGCTTAGGCTACTCGGGGTCCACAGAAAATTGCAGAAATCGTGTGACTACATAGTGAAGAATAAGAATAGAAACAGGTAGTCTTGACGAGCAAGTCACACATTCAAAGGAAGCAGACTTCATCAGTTCTAGTATCTGTGGTTTTCTCGAATTCTCTTCAGATCTTGTTCTGGGAAAAGAAAGTTACCAGGTCAATCGTGTTCATGGGCTTTGCTTTGTTTTGTTTCTGCTCTGTTTTTACACCAGCAAGACAGGAGGGGACATACGTATAGCACAATGGACTGGAAATAAAGAAGAAGAAACTGCTTTGGAAGAAGCTCAGATGCAATTCAGTGAGAGGTGAGGAGAGGTGGAGTGAGTGAATGAGGTGAAAAAAATGCAGGTTTAGGGCACTAAAAGAATGACTGAAAATAGTCTGTCCTTCTCCAAATATCATTCATGAAACCGCGCAGTGATGTCACTTCTGATCACGCCGTAATCTGAGTTGCTGATCTTGAGATAACAAGCTTCCTTTTTGCGCATTCACAGCCTGTCTCCAGTGGAAAAGACCTTCAGGTTTAACTGTGAGTGGGTGGGACTCGTCGAGAAAAATAACTTCACCACCACAACAACAAATGACAGAAGAGATCGAAACTTCTTTGGGAGAGCAGGGGGGGCGGGTGGGGGAAGCGAAGTCTAAGTATTATTAACCATGTGAAAGAAGAGTCATATATTTAATAGGAAGTAGCTCATTCACACAAATGTAGCTTTGTGGTCCCTCAGAAGTAGGTAAACATGACCAATCAGTCCACCACAGATTATCATCAAAATTTCTTGGGAAATGCCTCATTAAAGAATCTCTAAAGAATAATATGAGTGTGCATGGTCAACTCATTTCCAAAAGACATGGTACAGTGGCAACTGTGGTATAAATTTTCTTTCCTTCCCTGGGAACCACATCTTGCCATACTGAGTATGAGTTGTGAATTGACTGGGAACATGAACCCTTTGAACTGACGCTCATCTTAGCAAGAGAAAGCTGTTTCCTGTTTCTGTTGTTGTTGTTAGATGCCGTGGAGTCGGGTTCGATTCATAGCGACCCTCTCAGGGTTTTCAATGGCTGAGTGTTTCGGGATTGCTCCTGGAGTGGATTGCTGCAACGTCCTTCTCTTGTTTTTTGCGGTGCTGGGGATTGAACCTGGGTCCTCAGAGAGTGAGGAGCAGGTCTCTATCAACTGAGCTAAACCCCAGTGCATTTCCTGTTTCTAAGAGTCCATAAATGGACCGAGGAGAAACTGTTTATTGGTATTAGAAAGCTCTTCCTAGAAATGTTTACTGGACCCTTAAAATAATTCTATCATGTAAAACTTAATGAAGAGAAAGTGGTGAAAAATATTTAAGGATTCATAAATCCCAGCTATCGAAAAGTAATTTTAAAAAATTGATACTCTTAAGCCTGCTCACATCCTTTCCATGCTCATTTTGTTCAATCACCGGTGCTGTAAACTCTGTCTCTCTTCCATTAATAGAGTCTTGGTGCTCATGTAATGGTTTCAACTAAACATTCAATTACAAAGATCCACATGTGACATATTTTGAGTTGATAGCTAGTTCATTTTCTACTTCCTACAAAAGTTCATGTCTATCCATTGATGGCCTGATAAAGATTGTAAATGTAGGTACTTTGTTTTTGAAGGTAGTGTTTTGCTTAAAGATGGAGTTCCGGGCTGACATGCCTCCTAGACATACAGATGTGCTTTTTAAAAACTGGATATTTCAGTGCCTGAGCCCAGACTTCCTTGGATTGGAATCTCTTGGAAAGGAGGATCTTGAAAGCTGCATTTTAACTGGTTTCCTGAGTGACCTTTTTCTGTTTAGGGGCAAGTGGGAAGATGGGAAGACAAGAAAGGCTAATATGCATCATATAAATTGAGCAATAAAGAAAAAAAGATTAAGGTAGCATAGGGAGACATTTTAGAGAATAGAATATTTCTTGGAGGAAGAAAAAAAAAGTTACTGCAAAACCATACAGAAATTATTTCTATATTTTATCCTTTCTTCAGGCTCTCTTCACTTAGCAAAATTTTCCTTCTTATTACCAGATTTTATTTTCTTTTTTTTCCAGTTTAGTCTGTCTTAAGCCCTCTATCAGGAGAGGAGAAACGAAAAAGGGCAAATAGGGAAACCTAGCAATATAATGTGCTTTTAAAAGTAATTTAACATTTCAAAAATGTATCCATCTTGACCTTTACCCAATTTGTATTTTCTATAGGATCACAGGTTGGGAAGTGGAAAAGTAATTAAAACTACTTTTTCAATCTCAGTTAACATTATTTACCCTATTTATTGATTGATTGACTTATTTTCATTTTTAAGGAAACGCAAATACAAAGCATAGGATTCTTTTAGGACATACGAGGGAAAAGAGGTAATGTTAAAGGGCACCTTACCTGACTTCCAAAACTCTTCAGTGCCTTTAGCACATCTACTATTTTCCATGCCATAATAAGAAACGGTAGGAATTTTTATTAACATTTCAATGGATTGAATCTTCTGCAAATTGCTTCTAATGAAATGAAATAAAAACTTTCACTGTCACCAAATTCCAGTCACAATAGCAATCTCGAATCTGCTCTCAACTTAATTTCCAACATGAGGGAGAAATAATGGTTTGGGGGCCATTATGGAGACCATGTTTCAATTCCCTTGACTTCTGGGCCCGCATTTAATTTCCAGCCTGTTAGGATTAAAACCTGAAATTATGTCGTTATTTTAGTTTAGAATTCTTAGTATCCTCATAATCATCATTAGCAAGATTCTTGCTTTGTTCCGAGTTATTGTTATAATCAGCAGTAATGACAGCCATTATTATTAACAATGCGGGGCAGACAATACCATTTGGACTGAATCTGAGGCTTGGTTTGAGCAGCACTGTGGCCAATGTGCCAAATTGCACCTGAAAGCCGGCAAGGCAGGCATGGAGTGGGCGTGGCTACACTCACCCCCCGAAGCCTGGAGACAGCCAATCAGGACTCCAGGACCGTGAGTTTTGACTGTGAGTTGTGTGTCCTCCACTGACTTGGAAAGAGAAACCTTCTTGATCATGGACGTGTGGATTCACTTGTTGTTGTTGTTAGGTGCCGTCGAGTCGGTATCCGACTCATAGCGACCCTCATAGGGTTTTCAATGGCTATTTTTTCAGGATTGCCTTGGGAGTGGATTCACTAGAAGGTGGAAAATCAGGCCGCATTCAGAAGATTCCTTGAAATGTCGATGATGGGTGGGTCAAAATTCAGGCAGGGGTTAAAAAAGGTTATGAAGGACAAAGCATAGTCCACAAAGAATGATAGGAACATCTTAAGGTATATTCTCTGTCAGCCAGCCGCCTGCTCTGTTATGGTAGCCCTCGCTGATCGTCTTTGGAGATTCAAACTTTCCTTTACCCCTCTGGGTGCCGCCTCTTCTAGCCTGAACCACAAAGCCCTGCAAAGAGCAGGTTTACTGCAATTTCCCAATGATCTCCAATGTTTATCAGTTCCCCTAGGGCATGGCACAGGGTTAGCAGGATGTGACCAGGCAGGCTGGCAAGGACACTGTGGGGAGGGAGGCCTGAAATGAACTGTATTTACCTTCAACCAACCTGGGAGGGCAGGTCCTGGGAAAAGTGCAGTCATATCCCTGCTAGTGCAAAAATAAAAAATGAAAATAAAAATGTAAATAAAAACATAAAAAATTAAAAAACACCTCCAGCCTCTTGTCCAGAGCTCAGCACCCTTTCTTTAAGTGCTAAGTCTTAGCAAATGTGTTTGGGGTTTGTCTTTGGCCTTTAACAAAAATCCAAACATTTCTGTCTTACTAGTACTATTTGCCTGAAGCCGTAGCCCTGTGGCATCCTATCCCCTCAGATCTCGGATCTCGGAAGCTAAGCAGGGTCGGGCCTGGTTAGTCCTTGGATGGGAGACCTCCTGGGAACACCAGGTGCTGTAGGCTTGGGAGACAGACCTGGCAACCCACTCCTAAAAATCAATCCGCCATTGAAAACCCTATGAACAGCAGAGAAGCACTGACAATAATGTTTCCCCTGTTGTATGTAGGGTCACTATGAGTCGGTCTACCACTGGGCTGCACCCCTAGCCTGTTTTTTAATATTTTATTTTGAATCAAGGTCTCTCTAAACTACCCAAGCTGCCTCTGGCCTTGAATTTGTGGTCCTCCTGTGTCCACCTCCGAAGATGCTGGGATTATAAGCATGCAGCATGGTGCCTGGGTAGAAAGGCCAGTTATCCTTTATATTCTAGATATTGAATGAATACACATTCTCACTTGCTCTGTCATACACACACACACACACACACACACACACACACACACACACGTGCGCGCATATACATGTGCACAGCCATTGTATTTATTTCATCTTATCTCCAGTGAATCCCTGTTTCTTCTGCTCTCTTCTGGGAGGTGGGGGCAGCAAGGCCCTGGGCTTAAGAAGCCAAGTTGGCAGCAGCTGATAGACTAGGGGCTGTGGGAAGACGGGAGGGGGGATGCACTTTGTAACAAGTACTCTATGCTGGGTTAATGGGCTCCCTTTCCCCACCCTTTGCAGACAAACGTAAGGGCCAACTGACTGATGGACTGACAGCAAGTGATGTGAATCATCAGGATCAGGACACCGAGTTCTGGCCCACTCCACTGTGACCTTTGCTTTGGCTTCTGGCAGATCATTTCACCAATCAGTGCGTTCAGTTTTCTCATCTGTAAAATGTGTTTAATCATATTGACTTGCTTCCTAAGGAAGTAATGTGATATATTAATATTTGTGAAGCACTTTGAGATCTGACAATAAAAGGTGCATTATACTAAATGGCGTTCCCTTCTCTCCTTGTCCCCGCCCCCAAGAAGATAATCTATGCTCCTATCTTATGTATCTTTTTGCAAAGTTCATGTAAATGACTGCAGGCTGTTTTCTTTAAGAAAAATTAATGCTTGTGATATTTCTCAAGAACCTGACAAAATTGTTGAAGAACAAAAAATAAGTGTAACAGTGACATACAGGGAAGGTTAAGGTTTTTTGAATTTCATAAGAAAACAGACTTCATTTCTAGCCTCACATGGGGTTATGATAAGCAACTGAGTAATAATGATTACAAAAATGAAGAAAAAATACATTGGCAGTGTCATTTGAAAACAATTGTGCTAAGAGGCTTTTTACACACATTTTACACAGGGTGGATATCCAAAATGGGTTTTAGAGAATATTAAGAGGATTGTTTTTCAAGGTATTAAATGCTTTGAGACCAAGAATGAAAAAGATGGAGAGAAGGCTGATAGAATCCAGCCCAGAGAAATGATCTCGCTGCAGAGGCGATGATATAACAGTGACTTCCTCTCTGGGCTTTTAGGAGTTTAAATATCTTTACACAAAAAGTCATTTCCTTTTACATACTTTTACATATATTCAGACTAAAAGATTGTCTTTGTTTTTTCCCCTCTTGCCATTTCTCTCTACCTTTGTGGACCCTTGGTGTTGTAAGTGAACTATATTTGTTGCTGATTTGATTGGCAAAAACTGTGAGCAACTCAGTTCCTTTTTGCCAAACCCTAGTGGAGTCCTTCTGCTCCTTTTCACACCCCCACTTTAAGCCAGTTCCTCATTTTATCTTCTGTGTTTTAGGTAATGCAACTATCATTTTCCTAGTCACATAGATTTGAAACCACACTCTTCTGTGACCTCACAATTATGCGCCATGCCACGGCAAACACACCCAGATCCTTAGATGGGCATGAACATCTCAGAACTAAATGCAGTGCACATGAGTCACCTGGGGATCTTGTTCTAGTGCAGATTCTGATTCTATAGTGCTTCGTGGGGGCCTGAGAGTCTGCATTTCCAGTAAGCTCCCAGGTGGTGTCCGCATGGCCAATACGCAGACCACGTTGTGAATTTGCTGTTGTTGATAGGTGCTGTCAAGTCAGGTCTGACTCATAGCCACCCTATGTACAACAGATGAAACATTCCTCAACACTGTGCTGTGCCCAGCACTATTGTCAGTGCTTCTCTGCTATTCATCGGGTTTTCAATGGTAGATTGTTTCAGGAGTAGACTGCCAGGTGCTTTTCTAGAGCCTACAGCACTCAGTATTCCCAGGTGGTCTCCCATCCAAGGACTAACTAGGTCTGACCCTGCTTATCTTCTGAGATCTGAGGGGATCGAGGACCAGGGTAGTACAGCTGCAGGCACATTGTGAATAGCAAAGCATTAACCTTTGCTGTCAGGCAAATGGTTGGCTCTGTGCTCATATAATTCTTTGTTTTCTCTGCCTTCTTCTAGAGAAATTCCCAGCCCAGGCAAGACCACACAGATGATCCTGAGCATTTTATACCTTGAGATAATTTTTTTTTAAAAAAAGAATAATGCAAAGAACATCATGAGACACAACCCCCAGACAACTGGGGAGCTAATGAAGCTTGGTCATCCATCATGATCTACTCTCTGACAGCTGTTTGCATCTCATTCTTTTACATATTGTTGTACGCTTTGATTTTTCACAATGTATTCCTTCAACCAGTTTTGGAGGGTCTACTATGTGTGGAATGCTAAGCTACACTCGGAATTAAAAAAAAAATGATATGATTTCCCACCATCAATAAGCTTCCAATCTTATGTAGAAAAGAGCCAAGTAAGCAAAGACACGTAATGGACTGTAATATTTCCTTATGCCTAGAATATTCTTCTCACTGTTCTGAACTCCTTTTCCTCTCCCTTAACCCTCACTCTCAGACACACACTTTCCACCATAGCAGTACTAAACTGTGTTCTTTATTCTTCTAATACAAGACATCTTGGTAATCCCTAGAAATGTTGCATTATCGATAATCCAATTCCTGTGCATTATCAAAAATGTGTTTAGAATAATTGTTTCAACAAAAGGGATTTTGGCTTTGAGGCTGAGTTTCTTTCAGGACTGAAAATTTCAACAGCAAATATGACTCTAAATCTATGGTTACAAAACCTAAAAATCACTGAGAAAACCCAGCCAGTGAAATACTATAGCAACGTTCCTGGTAGTAACACAGATTTGAATGTAGCAGGGTTGGCGACTGGCTTTCATCCTTGTCCTTATCCTTGTCCTAAAAAGACTCCTGGAGGGCAGGAGGAGATACAGGGTAGACAGACCCAAGGGTGGGAGGGAAACTGCCATTGGGCAGCTCTATCTTGGGACATGTGGAGACAGAATGTGGGTCCTAGGGAGCCGCCTTCCTCCCAGCGCAATGGCTTCCAAGTAGGGTGCTGACATTTGTATTTAGCATCCAGAAGATTCCTGGAATCTCTGTTGCTCTTTTAGATGTTTCAGGTTACTTCAATATACCACCTGGATTTAACTTGCCACTTGCTGTTAGGTGCCATTGAGTTGGGTGCAACCCATAGCGACCCGCATAGAGTTTTCAATGGCTGATTGTTTTGGGATTGCCTCAGACGTGGATTGCCAAGTCCTTCTCCTGTTTTTGTGGTGCTGGGGATCAAACGTGGGACCTTGGAGTCTACAGAGTGGCACTCTACCAACTGAGCTAAACCCCAGCTGTAGTCAGTGCTAAATGTAGCGAGCACAAGGACAATTTTGGATCACGTGGACAGAGCAGGAAAGTACAGATTGCGTGTGTGATTCCCTTTTCCTTGTAGTGATGCAACTCCATGCTTTATTATATACCTCGAATTTCCTCTACTGGATTCCAGGGCGCTTCTAATGCCTACTGATGGCATTTCTCTTTCTATCTCCCCAGCCCAAGGGTCCTTTATTTTATTTCCTTACACTTGTGGTATAATGAAAAGCCCAAGGCTGCTCACAGAAAAGTATCTTGATTGATGCTAATTCTTGATCAAGGCAGCCTGATATCTAACAGCAATCAGCTAATGCAAATTGTACTTCCTCAGTGTGATTGTTGGATGCTATCGAGTAGGGTCCGACTCATAGCAACCCTAGGCACAACAGAATGAAACACTCCCCAACGCTGTGCCATGAACACGATCTTTTTTTGTTTGAGCCCAATGTTGCTGCCACTATGTTTCCTCTCATTTTGAGTTGTGACACATCAGCAGAAGGAGGTCCTGGAGCTTTAGTCTGTTCTTGTCATTAAGGTTGACTCTACAGTGTGGAGGCAACTCTTCACCAGCCATTTCTTGAATGCTTTCCATCCCGGGGGGTTCATTTTTTGGGCACTATACTTGATAGTGCTTCTGTCCTGTTTATAGGGTTTTCAATGGCTGATTGTTTAAGGAGTGGGCTGCTGGGTCCTTCTCTCTAGTCTAAGTCTGGAAGCTCAGCTGCAACATGTCCACCATGGGTGGCCCTGCTGGTGTGTGAAATATCAGTGGCATAGCTTTCAGCATCACAGCAACAAGCAGGCCCCCACAGCACAAGCTTCCTCAGTAGCCTATCCTAAATCATAATAAAACATAAAACATAGTGCTTATAATGTACCAGATATTATTCTAAGTGTCTGCATGAATTGACTTGTTTAATCCTTTTAGCAACCTTATAAGCCACTTATGACTATCATTTCCGTATTATGAATGAGGAATTTGAGGCACAAATGAGGTTAAGCAATTTGCCTAAGATCACACAGTAGGCACCAGAAGTAGGAACTGAACCTACATAGTTTGCCTTTTAGTTCATAGTCTATACTCTCATTTAATTATGAAGTCTCTTACACACCATACAGGGTAGTGCTCAGATATTCCAGGGAGCCACTGACGGCTCAGACTGAATGCCTGAAAATGATTGCAATAGTAACTGGGGATAGCTCTGGGTTTCTTGGGCAATCATTTCTCCTGGAACGAATCCTAATAACTCTTTGTGGTTAAGAGCTTGGGCCCTTGAGTCAGGCAAGTCTTACCAAAAAAAATCCTGTTAATAATAATAGCAAACATTTTATTAAGTGTTACCGAGGCTTCATGAATTTTACATGGATTATGGCCTTTAATCTCCATCGTAATCCTGAGGGAGATACAAGAAGTCTCTTTTCCATAGGCAAAAACTGAGCTTTCAGATTGGTTTCAAAAATATGTCTAGGATTATACCAGCTAGTACATAGAGCAGACCTCCATGTATCAGCTGCTTGACATGCAGTCGGGGCTTGTGTGTTGCTGTGGTGCTGAAAGCTGTGCCACCAGTATTTCAGATACCAACAGGGCCACTCATGGTGGACAGGTTTCAGCTGAGCTTCCAGACTAAGACAGACCAAGGAGAAGGACCCAGCAGCCCACTCCTGAAACAATTAACCATTGAAAATCCTATGGCTAGCACAGAAGCACTGTCAAATACTGTGTTGGGAAATGAGCCTCCTAGGCTGAAAGCATTCAAGAAATGACCAGAGAAGAGTTTCCTCCTCAAAGTAGAGTTGACCTTAATGATAGGAATGGAGTAAAGGCCCTGGGCCTTCCTTTTGCTGATCTGTCACAGCTCAAAATGAGAAAAAGCATAGTGACAGCAACAGTGGGCTCAAACATGAAAAGATTGAATGCATGACCCCGTGTTGTGTAGTGCTTCATTCTGCTGTACTTAGGGTCGCTGTGAGTCAGATCCAACTCGATGGCACCTAACAACAACAAGTAGAGGTCCAAAACTCATTTTATCTAATTTTAGGAATAGTCATTACTGTTGTGTAGCCTATTGTAGCACAGATTGCTGCTTGTGACCCTTGTTAGTGGTAAGGTATTTAGCCTTTTATTTAATGTTCTTAATTTCTGTTTTCTTCATCTGAAAATGGGATTGTCTTATTGCCTCCCTCATTGGCAGGTAAAGGGGGAAAATAAACAGCAAACAAAAGAACCATGTCACACATTTAGAAAGTTAAAAACTCAATAAGATATTCTTCATGTTTTACTTCCTCAATAGACCGGCTCTCTTTTGTTCTTTTGAAGGAAAGCTGCAGACTCCCACTCCTCTTAAATGTAGATGTGAGTCTCTGTTCAGATGCACAGTGTACCTTGTTTGTAGAGATGATCCTACACTCAAAATATGCAAGAATTGCTTTTCACATGTTTATTCTCCACCAAAACTCCCTGTTTCCAGTAGATCATCAAATAAGTTGTAGAATAGCTGTGTTTTGGAGATTTAAACTTTTACTTGTTATACAAGAGAATCCCCCCAAATTATTGTGCAAATGGAGATATGATAACCTTCTACTTTTGCTGGGTGATTAGTCTTCTTCATTTCTTTCTAGACTTAGAGTTCATATAAACAAACAAAAAAAATCTATGTTTTTGAGACTTGGTCTTTTCTTCATAATTGTAAAGATAATTAAATATTAGGCATCATTTCCCCATTTTAAATTTTCGGTATTAGTTTGCCAGTGTTAGTATTAGTAATAATAATAGCAGTAATAGTCCTGCTATTAGTAATATTGGCCTTGTTACTGCTCAGATTGTAGCATCAATGACTAAGCTTAAAAAGGGGAGGGATCGTGATTCCAAGGAGTCAAACAACCTGTTCACAACCAAGAAAGAAGACACTGGCATAACCAGGTTAAAAATTCATGAACAGAAGCCTGACTCCTGCTTTCTATGTCTTAAACAATGAATTCTAATAAAAGAACTCTTAATCATCGCTTGCATAATGACATCCTCAACAATATAGTTAATTGCAAAACAACTTCCACGTGTTTGCACATAGCCATTCATCCAAATGGCAACGTTTCCACCACTCCCTTTAGTTTTCAGCTCCTGTCATTGGGAAAGTGATTTCATTCATTTGCAGAGTACGTATCTCTGAAGCCCGGGTACTGTTTCGCACACTGAACTAAGTAATGGAATCAGCGTTTGTTTCACATGACGCTTCTCAGTTTCTATTTCCTCTTATTGCCATCCTCTTAAAAGTACTCCCAAGTGCTTATGACACCAGACCCACTTCATTCCTTTATTTATTTAGTCATTCAGTAAGTAAGTATTTATGGGGAGCTCATTTTATGCCATGGTTACAAATTGAGGAAGGTAAGAAGCATAGTCCTTCCCTCTCATAGACCTTAACTTTTATGGTAGAATAAACAGATTAAAAACCAAAGAAACAAACAAAATAATTACAAACATTCACAAAAACAATGGCATAAACACATATGAGAGTGATAATAATAAGAGGTCCAAATTTAGAGAGGGTGGCCAGTAAAGGCCTTTGGGGAGGTGACATGTATTCCAGAACCTTGAAGATGAGAAGAAACTAGTGAGGTAAAGAATATAAAATAATTTTGGTGCAATAGCAGTGTATAAATACCTTGAGTCTGGAAAGAGCTGGGAGATTTTCTACGCAGAAAAGAGACATGGTCCGATTTAGTTTTTAAGAATATCATTTTGGCTGCTGTCATAGAATGTGTTGGAGAGGGTGATAATTAAAATGGGGAAACTATTGCACAGTTAAGATCTGGGTTTGATAGAATTAGGGGGTGACAATGGAGAGGAGAAAGCTGGAAGATGAAATATAGACATTGGAGGTAGAATCTATGGGACTTGCTGATGGATTGAAAATGTCTGAAGGTAAAATTAGCAATCAGAATAATTTTCGAGTTTCCAGTTTGAGACCCTGGATGACCATTGTCACTGAGATGAGGAGTTCTGAGATGTTGGGAGGCAAGTTTTGGGTGGAGAAAACAAGAGGAGAATACAAGGAAAGAAAATATCTTATAAGCATCCCTCATAGTCATAATTTAGAAACACAATCTCATTTGTATGGTATTTGGAAGAGCAGGTCTCTGAAAGAATATTCTGACCTCATTTTACAAGTAAATGCTTGTGAGTAGCATCAAAGAAGTCTCTGGTACTATGGAATAATATTATCTCAGAATAACTCAGTTGATATAATATTGATTGTAAATGCTTACATCTCTTGTGTTATATCCCTCTAAAGGAATCACACATACTTTGAACGGCCCTAGTTATGGAGGGTGCAAGATAATGATAATATCTAATGCTTATGTATGTTGGACACTCTTTTGTAAATAATTAACAAAATCAAGAACTACTTGTCAAACATTTCTTCAAACACTCAGGGGTCTGCCTTCCAGTCTATCCCTTCATTAATTTAATCCTTGGGACCACTTCCAGTAAGACAAACCAAGCACAAAAACAGGATGGTCAGAGAGTATATTCACGGAGGACTCATACAGTAAAGGTTTTCCTGGTCTCGTTTTGGCTCACTCACCCTTTTGGTATTAAAAGTTTTTTGTTGTTGTTTGTTTTTGTTTTTGTTTTATTTTATTATTGGTAACAAGGTTGGATGAGAAAATCTTGGAATTCCCTTCTAGCTCTAAACTTCTGCAGTTCCAAAATTTGTACATTCACTTTAAAATGGTCAAAGGAATATATATGAACTATAAGAAAATGAAACCAGGAAAGGGCTAAAATGATTCAGCCCTTCATATCCGATGCATAGAATTTATACTTAAGCTTACAACAAAGAATGGAATCCTTAGCCTTTTGAAAGAACAGATGTACTATTTTTGAAAAATATTTTTTGACTAAAATCCAGGTTGAATATAGTTTCTACTATTATATGAAGTATCTATTTTTCAGAAATCCATATGCAGAATACCTTCTTGAGTTCTAAGCAAAGTTTGCCTCTACAGATAAAGACATGCACTTCCCAAACCCATTACAAGGGCCAGGCCCTGGGTGAGTGTCATCCTAAGAGAATCATTGATGGTGAAGGAGTGGGCAGAACCTAGGCCAGGGACTCATAGGTGAAGGAAAGGACTGAGTACTCATCTACTTGCCCATCTTCCACCCACCACCTACTCCAGCAAGAACAAAGGATGTCCACATGTGAGAAATGACGTCCACAAAAATACCTTGGTGTCTGGAAACAGCTTAACAGGGGCAATAGAGACTCACGCATGATTTACGTCACTATTGCGGAACCTGAAAGCTGATGTAGCAATGACTTCACAACGCCCTTTTTCCTCACACCATCTGGTGGTAACAACATATAACTTGTCTTCAACATCCATTCTTATTAACCTAGAACTAGGGTGAGGCCAAGGCTGTTAGTGGCTCTCACTAAGGGTCAATGGACTGGAATTCTAATGGTAGTGCAACAGGTTTCTGTTTTCCACCTTACCGCCAGGGCACTCAGGACCCAATTCTTTTAAAACAGACATAATCTTATGCCTTCAGTCCTAAAGATCATATTTTATTTATGATTATTTTGTAATTGATGTTAACAAACTCTTAACAAGTCTGCTGCATTAATTAATGTTCTTATCTCTGAAGAAATAATGCTGAGTGATGTCCTTTCTGGTCAACCTGCATTTTAATACTCCCACCAATTGAAAAGAATATTTCCCACAAGGCAATTGTGTTAGATGCTGTGCCTGTTTCTGCCAGTCGTGTTATAGTCATTGTTATAATACAAAATCTAGTTAAATATTCTGTAAACCTTGAAATATGAATGCAAAAGGAAATAGAATTGTTTCTATGAAAACAAAGTTGTATGCTTTGGTATGATTTGATAAAGTTGTTAAAATAAAAATATGGAATTAGGCATAAGTGTGACAAGTAGAAAAGTGTGGGGAAGAATCAGTTAACTAGGAGGACCCCATATTCTGGGTGCTTTGAAAATGTCTTTAAGTTCTTCCTTCATTTTAAGGATATTAGAACTTGTCATCATGACTGTGCCAGTTCATGAATGTGATCATGAAATAGTTGTTATCATAAATCCAAATATTGGTGAGTAAATATGTCTTTATTTAAGATAAAATGATGAGTAAGGTATATGTCTTTACAATTTTCTTCTTCAACTGACTTTTTAAATTAACCAACTGATGATTACATTGGATAAGAGAATATCTACTGTGAAAACCAATTCCAGTTGATTTATGAATGTTGTTGCTGTTAGGTGCTATCCAGTCAGTGTCCGACTCATAGTGACCCTATGTACAACAGAAGAAACATTATTGTCAGTGCTTCTCTGCTATTCATAGGGTTTTCAATGGCTGATTGTTTTTTGGAAGTGGGTTGCCGGCTCCTTCTCCCAAGCCTACATCATCTGGTGTTCCCAGGTGGTCTCTCATCCAAGGACTAACCAGGCCTGACCCTGCTAAGTTTCTGAGATCTGATGGAATTGGATGCCACAGTGGTATGGCTGCAGGCAAGTTTGTGAATAGGAGGGATATAAGCCTAAAAATATGTAGAAAGGAATTAAAAAAAAAACAAACTCATATATACTCAAAGAATCCAAATCATTTTAATTTATCTTGGTAATAAAGTGACAAGATGGTACATGAGACACTCACTTCCCAGTTCACACAGCACCATGGATATGCACAAAACAGACTCGGAGCTGCAACTTCAGACACACTCTCAGATTATTTTCAGTAGTTTGCTCTAGTAATGGAAAGATTCCAAGCTTTGGAGCCACCCAGACACAGGTCTCATGGCCCAACTGCCCCACTGACCGCCCTGTGATCTTGGACAAATCATTTAACCTTTTTGACCATGGATTTCCTTACTTGTAAAAATGAGCCCACTACTTCATTTCTCATAGGCCTGTGGAGACAACGAAATGCAATCAACTATGTACAAGTACCTAGTACCGTAGTAGTCTTCAAGAAAGGTGCCCTTTTCTCTATTGTCTCTTTCAGATGCAAAAATTGGCATTTGGGGTCTCTGTATAGGTACACAAGCATGCAGGTTACCACTCCTGCTGTTATTTTAACATCAGGGCTTGCATTTATTTAGCCTATGAACATAAACATGGTGCTAAAGAAATATGTTAGCTTTTGGAATATCACAATATTTAAAATTTCTAACTCTTTGGAGTGACATAAATGTACCTTGTGACAATTGTTGCTTTTGCTTCACTCACATAATGCTTCAGAGACCTTTGGCTTATCAACTAGTTCAGAAAAGAAGTGGGAAAGTCTTTCTATTTTTATTCTCTAAGTCTCCATGGATAGATGTGGCAAACTGAGGCATAGGTGCCCTTTAGGGTAGGGATCCCTAAACCCCTGAGCCATGGACCAGTACCATAGTACGCGGTGGGCAAGTGAGTGAAGCTTCATCTGTATTTATACAATAAATGCAATGCACTTGAATCATTCTGAATTCTCTTCTCCTGTCTGAGGAAAAATTGTCTTCCATGAAAGCAGTTTCTAGGGCCATAAAGGTTGGGGGCCACTGCTTTAAGGGCTTACGCTCAGCCTGAGTATCCATAACTACCAAGCAATAGGTCAATTTCTTCCTATCTAAGTTTCTATAAGTTCCATTCTCACCTATCACCTTTAAAATGAATCTGGATTCACTGTTTAAGTGGAGAAACAGTGTTTTGCAAAGGCACATAGACTTCACCACGTATCACACCGTGCTCTAAGCTGTGGTGGTAAATCTAGGCCAGTACTCTGTTCCAAGTAGTTGACAAATTCCACTGTTGCTTACCTTTTTTCCCCCCCCTTTCCATGAAGTTTAAAATAAACAATTAACCTATTTCCAACACAGTGTTTGGTATTGATTTAATTTAGCATGTGTTATTCATCTGCGTGCCTCACAACGGTCGCTTAATTGTCTAAATCTTCCCGTGTAGAGCGCTGCCTATGGAATCTCATTCCACAGAGCACTCTTAGCAGAGTGTGGCTTTCTATTTCCATAACATCTGTCTTTTCTACTAAAGAGCAGATTAACAATCATGCTTCTTTGAAAGGTGTGTGTGTGTGTGTGTGTGTGTGTGTGTGTGTGTGTGTGTGTGTGTGTATTTAGGGAGGGATAGGCAACCTGGTAGTTTGCATTCCTATCACCAGGTCTGAGATTTTTCTTGTACCCATAATGCAGCTGGCAAGATTTCCCTTTTCTTTTGCCTTATTATGCCACAGAATGCTACATTGTTTCCGTTAAACATGATTGTCTGCAAAAGAGACAATAGATGCAACCTCTCCTTCTGCTACCACTCCCAGCTCTCTCTCTCTCACACACACAAACACATACAAATGTATGCACACATGCACACAAGACTCTTTTCAATTGTGTTAAGCAGTAAAGCAGAAGGATTTTTTAAATGAGTGTTTTGTTTTGGCAATGGTTGCTGATGTGCTCATGTAATACAGTTTTAATCAAATCCCCAAAGCTGAAGACCTTTCAGCATATCTTAGGCTGCACTGCGCAGGGCTTATTCTACTTGAAGTGGCCACCAGGGAGGTACAATTAGCTGTTCCCATGGAGAAGTTTGTTATAGTAATAAATAATAAGTAGCATAGGTAGCGATGGAATCAATTAAAGACATTTTTGACCATCTAATGGTTTATGGGAATGCTAAATAATTGACAACAAGTTTTTTTGACTATGTTTTCTATCTGAATGTCTCTTTGTAACTAATCATTGCCCATACACATAGGACAGTGTCTAAGGTGTCCACTTTTTCTTTCTTAAAGCCACATGGTCAAGGGTACTGTATGGAAGACAGTGGCAGCCCTTCCATAACTGAGCTGATTTTGAGAGGGTTAAAACTCTGCTGTAAATATTTGCTGCAGGCGGAAATCTAACATATGAAGCGGGAGAACAAATTGTGTTATCAGTTTCAAAAACAATCTGTTTTGCCATTCATTCATTTATTTTTTTTTAACCACTGTAAAACAGAACAATAGGAGTTGACCGGCTGTGAGAGCTTTGTGCTTTGTCTCTGGGTTCCGACAGCTTTGATGTTGAAAGGGAAATTTGGCAAGTGAGGTATTGGTAACATGCTCTAAATGCTTTTGGCATCTTGACAGGGGGCAAGAATCAAAATGGTCAAGCTACCTTGGTTCAAAATTGGTGAGTGTGTGTTCATGAATTGCTTTCTAACTAAAATCTCAGAAGGAGGTAGGATGGATGAGTTTATTGTGTGTATTCAGGGACAAATTGATATGCTACACATCATCCACTACAGGTCAGCGATCCATGAACTTAGTGAGATTTATATGAAAAGACACAGTTGTTCCTTCAAACTTATTGGATAAATGACATATGGTCTCAATGCCAATGTAGTTGTCAAGGGGATTAGTTAGACTAAAATTTGGACTCAATAAAGCTTCAATTGCAGTTATTATTTGATAAGGAAAGGTAGTTCTATTTTACAAACGTTATCATTGTAAAAACCCACACTGTGGATTGGATTACCTAATGCAGAATGCTCTTAATCTTTCCTGAGGGTTTTTAAGACATCAATACGAGCAATGCGTTATACCAAAGCAACAGAAATTCTCTCTGTGGGCTGCTGAGATGTGAATTTTCTAAGTACATATTAATTACACTTCAGGTAAAATGTATTTAATACACTATTACCTTATGTATTATCAGGGGTCCCCAAACCAGAGACCAGTCCTAAATCTGGCCTGCTATTTTTGTGAATAAAGTTTTATTGAAACACGATGACATTCATTCATATATGTATTGTCTATGGCTGCTTTAGGTGATAATGGCAGAATTGAGTAGTTGCAACAGAGACTGTAGGTACAACCTGCAAAGCTGAAAATATTTACTACCTGACCCTTTACAGATATAAATCTGCCACCCCTAGACTTCTACAATCCCTAATCTGAAGATTTAAAATTGACCTGTGACCCTCACTATATTACTTAGAGAAGAGATTTTTTGCTTCTTCTCTCACAACCCTGTTTTTTGATTCTGAAGACAACAAGGCAATGAATCTGAGAATGACCAGATGATCAAATAGAATAGTGAAATGGTTCATACTTCTTTTTTGACCATAGCTATTTCTGAAGAGTGCCAGCAGTTACTGAACTAAGTGATCTGCCCGACACAGAGATGTACTATGCTGGAGGATTTGGCAAGTTGCCCCAAATCAGTAGCTGGATCATAGGTGATAGTTTCCTTTGGAAATTTATCAGGGGGTGAAGAGCTCCAAAGGGAGAAAGTAGAGGTGAAAATAGGAGCAAAACTATGCTAGGAAACCCCTGACTTCCAGCTACAGGCACTACAAGCATTTCCTTTGAGTGTATGGGCGATAGTCTTCTAGAACTGTCTCATTGGACACTTCCTACATCTCCTCTGGGGCTGGGATTTAGCTCAGTTAGTAGAGTGCCCCTTGGCAGTCTCTGAGGTCCCCAGTTCGATCCCCAGCACTGCAAAAATGGGAGAAGGACATGGCAAACCACTCTGGAGGCAATCTCAGAAAACAATCAGCCATTGAAAACCCTATGAGGGTCTCTATGAGTTGGATATGACTTGACAGCGCCTAAAAACAACATCTCTAACCAGGCAGGAATTAGTAAATGTGTGCTGAATTAAGACTCTTTCACACAAAGGGAGGGACTGCTTTGTTGGTACTGGTTTTTATACTTGAAAATTACTTGATAAATGGAGAGAAAAAGCAATCAAGTGAGGAGAAAGGATAAAGTGACTCAATCCTCTCCTTCCCTAGGAGGAGAAGCTGCAGACACCTATCATGTTTCAGCCTTTAGTCCTCCAACCTCACTATCTCCTTTTTCCCCTCTACCTCAGGGCTCTCTCCACTTTTGTACAGATGACTTCTTTCTTTTCATGTCTTAACCTCAGTTTCCTTTTTACTTCAATTTCTTTTCTTCACTCATTTTATTTTTTCTCTCTTTGTTCTTTTTGCTAGGAAAAATTTGAGAACTGTGCAGAGCCTCCATAAGCATTTCATATCCTGACTATGATCCCGGAAGTTGTGGATCTCTGTCTTATTTTCAGGAACTACTATATATGCGGGCTGAGATTTAGCTCAGTTGGTAGATCACTGCTCTGCAGTCTCTGAGGTCCTGAGTTCGATTCCCAGCACCACAGAAACGGGAGAAGGACATGGCAACCCACTCCCAAGGCAATCCTGAAACAATCAGCCATTGAAAACCCTATAAGGGTCACTATGAGTCGGACACCATTCGATTGCACCTAACAACAATAACAACTATATATTCTTCTCATTCTAATTCTTCTGGGTGGAGATTGCAATTTTACCCACCTGTACCCTGCGTTTCTTAAATTAGAAAACTAGACAAAATTATTAGCCAAGGAAATCAAAAAGAGAAAAGAAAAATAGATATTCATTCAAGGTTGTTTTGCCTTTGCTGTTATCTAAAGGGCTCAGAGATATTTTTGTCAAGAAACTCTTTTGAGGCCTTTCCACGATCCAATACTTAATCTTTAAAATTAAGCCTGAAGAGGGAAAAATTGTTCTTGAATATCAAGATGAATTTGAAGTTGAGGTCATACCATTTAATTTTTGAGATCCAGTGCTACCTAGTAATTCCAGTCTACCACTAGGTTCTGTATAGTGGAAGGTGACTTTCCTGAAGGAATTGGACATGAATTTTTATCTTTCAAGATGCTAGGGTTTGCCTGTATTCCCGTAGTCTTCCAGTTAGCTTTATGACATGTCAAGTATAGAGCCTGAATAACCATCCAGTTCTGAATGGTCACATGGTCAACTATAGCCCAGACCTGCTGGTTCACTGTGGAGTCTGTTCCTGCCCCTGAACTTAACATCACGTGGTTCCTTTTTCACCAGCAGCAGGAACAAATAATTGGGCAAATACATAATGTTCTCTTTATGCCTTTTTCACACTCTCTTCCATTTTTACCAAAATCCTCTCTCTCACTTTTTAATTGTCTTTAAAGCCATGCACAGGCGTTAATTACTCTTTTTTATAAGACCACCTCAATATCCTATTTCAGATGAAGTTAATTATTACTCCATCCAAGCTACTCTAGCACCTCATTTGTATTTCTTGTGCTTTATGAATGCATCCAGTACTTATATGTTCAATATCTGTCTACCCAAATATCACGTGCCATAGCCTTCCTTTATCCCTAGTACTTAACCTAAGAGCTGCTATATAGGAAAGATTCCAGGTATGTGTGGGACCGATCTGCTGAACAGATGAAAGCAAAGTTATCTGGTTCCTGGGAAATCAAACACTAAGCCTGGACCTTCTAACCACTGTGGATAAACCTATCACAGACATTTTAAAATCCCAATATAGCTTACTATTAGATCTATGTGAATTCTTTTTGCTAGTTCCTTTAAATTGACTATGTCTACAGTTGTACTACCTTGGTGTTTGATCCTGTCAGATCTCGGAAACTAAGCAGGGTCGGACCTGGTTAGTCCTTGGATGGGAGACCACCTGGGAACAACACCAGGTGCTATAGGCTTGGGAGAAGGACCTGGCAGCCCACTCCTGAAACAATTGACCATTGAAAACGCTAGCAGAGAAGCACTGACAATAGTGCCCGGCATGGCACAGTGTCAGGGAATGTTTCCTTCTATTGTACATAGGGTCGCTATGGGTCAAACTTGAAGGCACCTAACAACAACAACAACAACAACAACAACAACATAAAGTTGACTATTGGGCTATGATTATTGCAGGTAAAGATTAGAAGATAGAGGGAAGTTTAATTTTTTAAATGGTTGAACTCCAATCAAATTCACCAATGTTTTGGAATCATAGGCCAAATATATAGGTGTATTAACACACACATATATACACATAAACAAATATGTGTATATATACATATAAATACATACACACATGTATGTAAGATATAATCCAGTATCTGCAAAACCAACAAACATACACAAGTCCTTCTTCTAATGAGTCACTTGAATACAAAATCAACTGTAATTCAAGAAGCCAAATTCACTAAGAGAGGAGAGCTTTGTCAGACTGGACCAACTTGTTCTACCTGTTATGGACAAAGAAAGGTCTAGTAAAGTCCCAGAGTACATGGAGTTGTATATTGGGTCGCAAGAAGCATTCTATGTCTCCCCCTGCTGGTTGGTGGAATAACTAAATGGAACAACCCCCAAGAGTCCTAATAGCCATGACCTCATAGCTTTGTACCATCTGGTCATCTGGCTTCTATGAACTTTTAATAAGGAAAGTTGATCTAGAGTTCACATCAGGTTATTTCATCCTATCCTGAGCTTTCTCACTCTGGTTAATTAGCATTCTGCATCTCTTAATGATTCTAACTTCACATCCCATTGAAATAAACCATTAAGAAATCCACTTCTTGCATATTTTAATTCCAGGCTATCACTACATTTTGATTAGATTAAAATTGTTTTAAAATTGTGTTTGAAAATAATCTGAGTGTTATCACAAGCGATACCTTTTCCTCTAGTCTTCAAAGGATGGTTCTAGTCCACCTCCAGTAAATCAGGAAATATGCAAAAAGAAAAGTGGTTCTTATAAATAACAATACCAGTAAGACAATCCACAAAATATTCGGGGAAGAAAGAATGACCCAAAATTTATTTGCATCATCCCATTACCTTTATTTGGTGATTATATATCTGACAAATGCATGTTCCAAAAGAATTTGAAAAGGGTTTTTATTGTGAATATTCGTGACAAGAGCTGAGACAAGCCAAGAGCCTACCAAGAAGATAATTGTATGATAGATGGTTTACAGACCAGAAAATGTTCTCCTGGAATGGTGACAGTTAAACAAACAAACAAAAAAACAAAAACCAGAGCTTCGTGATTATCAGTCATAAAATGAAGACCATAAAATAAACAGTAGGGAACAAGAGAAGGAAAACAAACAAACAAACAAAAAAAAAAACAGATAGAGGTGAGGATGTTAAGATTAGACATGAGAACTAATGTGAAACTCCAAGAAGTCGATGCAATAGTGAGAAAGGAACATCAAACCAAAGGAGGAAAGAAAAAAATCATGAGAAGAATGGTTTTTGGAAAGTATAAAAGGAAAATAGGAATATACACTTCAAAAATCTTTGTAGGTCTGGTTGTGCATCTCAGCACTCAACACTAATGGTTAAACTGTCTTCTTTATATTTTGTTTACTAGTGTCTGCAGCCATAGCACCCTGGTATACTATCCTGCCGATCTTGGAAGCTGAACAGGGTGGGCCTGGTTAGTCCTTGGATGGAAGATGGCCTGGGATTCCCAGGTGCTGCAGGCTAGGGAGAAGGACCTGGCAGCCCACTCCTGAAACAACTCACTGTTGAAAACCCTATGAACAGCAGAGAAGCACCAAAATAGTGCCGCGTATGGCACGGTATTGGGAGTGTTTTGTTCTGTTGTACATAGAGTTGCTATGAGAGGGATCTGATTTAATGGCACCTAACAACAACATCTACCCCTAGATCTGTTTATCCATTGAATTAGAGCTTAGGAAAGGAAGAAAAGAGTACCTGTTGTGTGTATTGAGTGGCTTAGAGTTTCCAGCTGGAAAAATAGCTTTTTAAAATCTACCTGGAAAATCTGTGTCTTCAAAGAGGAAGGGGAGGAATCAAGTATAACTCTAAGATTTTATGCCTTAGCAAACAGATGGATAAGAGAATGGGAAGGAGCAGATATTATTTATTTATGTACTTATTTCTTTTATTTATTATTTATTATTTTGAGGGCACAGAGTATAATAATCAAATCAGGATGGTTAGGAATTCCATTTCCTAAACATTTAAAAATTATTTTTTGTTAACCTGTAATAATAACTGTACATACTTATAAGGGAGAGTATGATTTTTTGAAGTGCATACAGTATAATGAGTTTCATTGTGGGGTTTTCAGACACTTACACGCTTTACTTTGCAAGTGTTCTTTTTCTCTTTATCCTTCTATGTTGCTCCCCCTTCCCATTCATTCCTCCCCCCCACTCTAGATGAGTCCAAAGGGAATATTTTAATTTTCTAATATTATTATTCTTTTCTGTTTTTCTTTTTTCTTTTCTTTCTTTTTCATTTCTTTTCTTTTTCTTTTTTTTTTTTTTTTTTTTTTTTTTTTTTTTTTTTTTTTTTTTTTTTTTTTTTTTTTTTTTTTTTTTTTTTTTTTTTTTTTTTTTGCAGTACTTGGGGGTTGAACACAGGTCCTCAAGCAGACTTTGCAAGTGCTCTACCACTGGGCTGCACCCACAGCTGATTTTTAAATTTTTTTATCTTGAGACAAGGTCTTACTAAGTTATGCAGGCTGTTCCTGGCCTTGAACCTGTGGTCCTCCTGCCTCTGTCTCCCAAGTCATTGGGATTTCAGGTGTGAGCCATGGCGCCAGGCTCCAAAGGGCAAATTTTTGAAGGTGCAGTGATGGTCTGCCCAAGAGCTAAGTTTTTGGCATATTAAAGTTGAAATGATTGCAGGCCATTCCAGTGAAGACGCTGATAAGGACCTTGAATATAATGCATTTGGATTTCAGTGAAATGGCCTGGCTGGAAACAGAAATGTGTTTGCTGTCACTCTGATCAGATGAGATCCCTGAGGCATGGAGAGAACTCCAGGGCTGCACTTTGAGCCTCTGCGGTATTCCAGGGTTGGAGAGGAAGGAGAGGAGAGTTGCAGCAGAACCACCAAAAGAGATGGGCAATGAGTAGCTAGTGTTGTAGGAGGAAACCCGGGTAACCAGGTAGAAGGATTTTTATTTTTTATTTTTTATTTTTGTAGTGTTGAGGATCTAACCCAGGGTCTTGCACATGCTAAGCAAGTGCTTTCTACCACTTAACTAGATCAGCAGCCCCAATGGTAGAAGTTAAGGGAAGAAAAATTCTTCAAGAAGAAAGGAGAGTTTAGTGTGGTGGTGGATTCCTGTAATCCCAGCACATGGGAGGCTGGGGCAGGAGAATCTCCACCTGGGCTCCACAGCAAGACCCTGTCTCGGAGGTGGGAAAGGAAGCACAGATCAAATGTAACAAACGCTGCTGATAGATAAATAAACCAAGACAAGGGGTGTGGTCATTGGCTTTAGAATATGGCTACCATGTGTACCCTTGACAAGATCTTTGTTTCCGTTCAGTGGTGAGAATGAGCCCTGACTAGAGTGAGCTGGAAGAGAACGCAAAGGAAAGAATTAGGGCCTCTGAGTGTAAAGGACAGTGTTATGCTGTAAAGGGAAGGCGAGAGAAAAGGTATGGACAGCAGTGGGAAGTGTCAATTTAAAGGTTTTTTCCTTTAGACATTTGTATGCTGATGAGGAGGATTCAGAGGGAAGAGCTATAGGAGAGGAGAAATTTCTAGAACAATCTTCTTGACTTGACAAAAGTGAACGGGATCAAGTGCCCCAGGGAAGGGATTGGCTCTTCCCAGCCGAGGTGCTGCCCACTCAGTACTAGGGAAGACCATGGGGTTGTGTGACCCAGATGCAGGTAGAAGGTGGGGCAGGGATGGGACCTTGTGGGGCTTCTCATCTCATTGCCTCTGTTTCCCCAGCAAAATGAAAAGCAGAACAAAGGAGGAAGCATTCGGTATTACAGGAGGAAAGAAAGAATCCAAGTGGCCACCTAGGAAAGCCGGCCAGCTGGTGGCTGGGGAACTGCTTGTGATTGGCCCTGTGAAGGGCTCTCTTGTGGAGAGTGAGCGGGAATTTAAAGCAAGGCGAGTCAGCAGTGCTGAGTTTATTTCCAGCTTCATTTAGTTTCATGGGTGCAGGTGAGGACAGGAGGAGAGTTCTGTTTGGCCAGAGTTGCAGTTTGCAAATGAGTGGGCCAAAGGAGAGCAGAGGAGATGGGGGGACACATAGAGAAGCGACTCTAATGATGGTTATGGAACTGTAGCTGGCTGGGAAGTGGAGTGGGGGGTGTAGAGAATTCCGGGCAGTTGAAAAGGTGGGATGAGTGGGGCACAGAGGCCAGGCTGAACTGGGATAGCAGACAGTGTCAGATATAAAAGCTGACAGCCAGCAGGGGTGATTAAAACAGGAAGGGGTGATGGGAATAGTGATCAGAGTTCAGAAAAACGAGGACATGTAGTTCTGGGGCTCTCACCTTCATGGATATTGAAATCACTAAGAATTGGGCTAGGGGTGTGGCTCAGTGCAAAAGCACGTGTGAGGCCCTGGGTTCAATCCTCCAGTGCTGCAAAAAATCTAAGTATAGTGATGCACTGCTGTAGTCCCAGCAACTCAGGATGCAGAGGCAGGAGGATCACAAGTTCAAGGCCAGATGCAGCCTATATAGCTTAGCAAGATTCTAAAAATAAAAAGTAGAAAAAAATGGCCTGGGGGTGCAGCCCAGTGGTAGAACACTTGCAGCAGCAAGTATGAATCTGTGGGCTCAGAACCCCAGTACTGCAACACCAGAAGAAGAAGAAGAAGAAGAAGAAGAAGAAGAAGAAGAAGAAGAAGAAGAAGAAGAAGAAGTAGAAGAAGAAG
>VMDO01023695.1:0-31131 GCA_007922755.1 Pedetes capensis
TTCTTCCCTTTTGGTTTTCTGCCTCCAGCTCCTTGCACATGTCATTATAATATTTGTTTTTGTCTTCTCGAGCTGCCTTCTGAAATCTTCTGTTTAGTTCCTTAACTTCATCATGTCTTCCTTTTACTTTGGCTGCTGGATGTTCAAGGGCAAGTTCTACTGTCTCTTTTGACATGTAACTTGGTCTTTCTTTTTTTCTTGTCTTTTTAAGAACTTTTTGCTTCCTTCTTGAATGATATCTTTTATGTCATGCCACAACTCTTCTGGTCTCCTATCATTTGTGTCTAATGCATTAAACCTGTTTTTCAGGTGGTCTCTGAACTCAGGTGGGATATACTCAAGGTCATACTGTGGCTCTCGTATACTTGTTCTAATTTTCTTCAGCTTCATTTTGAACTTGCATATGAGAAGTTGATGGTCTGATCCACAGTCAGCGCCTGGTCTTGTTTTGACATTTTGTATAGAGCTTCTCCATCGTCTCTTTCCACATATGTAGTCAATTTGATTCCTGTATATTCCATCTGGTGAAGTCCATGTGTATAGTCTCCGTTTATGATGTTGAAAAAATGTATTTGTAATGAAAAGGTCATTGGTCTGACAAAATTCTGTCATGTGATCTCCAGCTTCATTTCTGTCACCAAGACCATATTTTCCAGCTACTGAGCCTTCTTCTTTGTTTCCAACCTTTGCATTCCAGTCACCAGTGATTATCAGTGTGTCTTGATTGCATGTTTGATCTATTTCAGATTGCAGAAGCTGATAGAAGTCTTCCCTCTCTTCATTTGTGGCCTTAGTGGTGGGTGCATAAATTGGAATAATATTCATATTAACTGGCCTTCCTTGTAGGCGTATGGATATTATTCTATCACTGACAACATTGTATTTCATGACAGATATTGAAATGTCTTTTTTGATGATGAATGCAATCCCATTTCTCTTTAGTTTATCATTCCCAGCATAGTAGACCATATGATTGTCTGACTCAAAAAGGGCCTATGCCGGTCCATTTTAGCTTACTGATCCTAGAATGTCAATGTTTATGTGCTCCATTTCTCTTTTAACGATTTCTAATTTTCCTAGATTCATACTATGTACATTCCATGTTTCAATTATTAATGGATATTTACAGTTTCTCCTCATTTTGAGTCGTGGCACATCAGCAAGTTGAACACCCTGGGGCTTTACTCCATTTCGGTCAGCACGGTAGACTCTCCTTGGAGGAGGCAACTCTTCCCCAGTAGTCTTTTGAGTGCCTTCCAACCTGGGGGCCTCATTTTCCGGCACTATTTCTGACAGTGTTTCTTTGGTATCCTTAGGGTTTTCAATGGCTAGTTGTTTCAGGAGTGGTTCACCAGGTCCTACTTCCTAGTCTGTCTTAATCTGGAAGCTCAGCTGAAAACCTGTCCACCATGGGTAACTTTGCTCATGTCTGAGGTTACAGTGGCAGAGCTCTCCGCCTCATCGCAACACACAAGCCCCCACAGTGTGGCAAAGTGACAGATGTGTGGGGGCCCCCCTGACCACATGTCCAAAATACGTCAGATGCAGTCTAGCCATCCTTGCTTCCAAGGAGCACTCTAGTTGTATTTCTTCTAGGACAGATCTCTTGATTCTCTTGGCAGGCCATGGTATATTCAATATTCATCTCCAGGACCATAATTCAAAAGCATCAATTATTCTCCTGTCTCCTTTATTCAATATCTAGGTTTCACAAGCATATGATGCATGTGAAAATCCACAGCATGAGTCAGACTTACCTTTGTCTTCAATGTGACATCTTTACTTTTCAACACTTTAAAGAGGTCTTTTGCAATAGTTTTTCCCAGTGCAATGCATCTTTTGATTTCTTGACTGCTGCTTCCTTAGGTGTTGATTGAAGAACCAAGTAAAACAAAATCTTGGACAACCTCAATCTTTTGTCCATTTATCATGTAGTTTACTGACCCAGTTGTAAGAATTTTTGTTTTCTTGATGTTAAGGTGAAATCCATATTGGGGGCTGTGTTCTTTGATCTTCATCAGTAAATGTTTCAAATCCTCTTCAATTTCAGCTAGCAGAATTGTTTCTTCTGTATAACACAGATTGTTAATGAGTCTTCCTCTAATCATGATACTGTGTTCTTCTTCATAAAGTCCAGCTAGACTTCATAGACTTCATTTCTTCATAAAGTCCAGTTCAGATTATTTTCTCAGCAGAGAGATTGAAGAAGTATGATGAAAGTATAATGCCATGATGCACACCTTTCTCCACTTTAAGCCAGGCAGCATTTCCTTGTTCTGTTCGAACAACTGCCTCCTGGACCTTGTATAGATTCCACATGAGTACAGTTAAGTGTTCTGGTATTCCCATTCTTCACAGTGTTATCCATAATTTGTAATGATCCACACAGTCAAATGAGTTTGCATAGTCAATAAAACATAAATAGACATATTTCTGGTATTCTCTGCTTTCAGGTAATATCTATCTAGTATCAGCAATGATATCACTGGTTCCATGCCCTCCTCTGAATCTGGCTCGATTTTTCTGGTAGTTTCCTGTCTATATACTGCTGCAGTAGCTTTTGAATGATCTTTTTGAATGATCTTAAAATTTTGTTTGCGTGTGATATTAATGATATCATTCAATAGTTTCCACATTCTATTGGATCCCCTTTCTTGGGAATAAGCACAAATATGGATCTCTTCCAGTCATTTGGCCAGGTAACTGTTTTCCAAATCTCTTGGCTTAAAAAAGTGAGTGTCTCCAGTGGTGCATCTGTTTGTTGAAACATCTCTATCAGTATTCCATCAATTTGTGGGACCTTGTGTTTTGCCAGTTACTTCAAGACAGCTTCCACTTCTTCCTTCAGTACCATCGGTTCCTGATCATGTGCAACCTCTTGAAATAAATTTACCTTCCCAAGAAGAAGACACACAATAAAGAAAAATGATTTCCCAAAAGGAAATTAGAGACCTAATGGGAAAAGGGAATGGACACAACAAAAATGACCAATATCTACTATATCAGTAAGACTGCAGAAGAATCACAGGGTAGAAAGGACCCTTGAGAAGTTATCTGCTTCTATACAAAAAAGAGCTGGACTGCTCAAAGCTATGATCTGATCCTTATTCTGAGAGCCTCATTTGGTCTTCCCTTTCTAAACTTTCCCTACTTCATTCATTCATTTCTCTAGTTGACCATTATTCAACAATTTTTTTCTTGATTTACAAAAAATCATCTGCTATTTCTTCTTTCATTATATCTAAGGCAATACAACTATGGAAAGAGACTACTGCTCTCCCTAGGTTTCTGACTCCACTATTGCAGGAAAACCTTGAATAATATTTTTGGAACATTTTTAGTGGCAATATTTGTATCCTTAAAACTAGACAGCCCTAGGAAAAGTTCAGAATTGCATTATTATCGGGAAGACTGAGCTATCGAAAGGAAGAATTGCATGCAAATATGAAGTTTTAAGAGGAGTAATGATTTCTGATTACATACCTACAGGATGCCTGCTGAGTATTCAATAGAGCATTATTTTTTTAATCAGTACTTGGGATTGAATCCAGGGCCTTGCACATGTTAAACAAGAGCTCTACCACTGAGTGGTACCCTGCCCCCCTTTTTATTTATTATTCTGAGATAGGATCTCACTAATTTGCTCTGGCCTTGAACTCAAGATCCTCCTACCTCAGACTCCCAAGTCACTGAGATTGCAGGCATCTGCATAGACCGATTTTAATCTGTGCCTAACAAAGCATTTACAATAGGAGCTCTGACCTAAGACAGATGAGTGCTCCAGGAATGGGCTAGACTAGAGCCTGTGTCTCAATGGCTGTCTCTGCTCTAGAAAGTACCTTAGAGCTTCCTATACAACTGCCACATCCCAAACTGCTGCCGTGGCCTTCCTGTGGACACTCATCTAGCTGATTGTTGCCATTATCTGAGGTTCAGCTTCAGGAAGTGGGTTTCTGCTTCTGGTTCTAGGAAGAAGAAACAGGGGTGGCAATGCAGATAACAATTATGATTTAGGGGAGTGCTAGTCAGGATTCTGAGTTGCAACTTTTGAAACTGAATTCAAATTGAATTAAGGATAGAGAAGATTTATTAGCTTACATAAAAAAAAAAAAAATAGACCAAGGGTACATCTGATGGGATCCAGGTGCTCAACTGATGTCATCAAGACTCTGTCTCTGCCCTTACTTCAGAGTCCCTCTCAGTCAGTTTTATACTCAGATTGGCTGTCACCACAACAGGCAAGCTTTCATTCAAACACCTTTGGAAGCTCACTGAGGAGCGAGGGGTATAGCTTAGTGTTAAAGCACTCCTATATGCCTAGCATGGGCTGGGATTTAGCCCAGTGGGTAGAGCGCTGCGCTGCAGTCTCTGAGGATCCGAGTTCAATTCCCAGCACCACAAAAATGGGAGAAGGACCTGGCAATCCACTCCCAAGGCAATCCCGAAACAGTCAGCCATTGAAAACCCTATGAGGGTCGCTATGAGTCGGATACCGACTCGACAGCACCTAACAACAACAACATATGCCTAGCATATAGGAGACCCTGAGTTCTGTCCTTGTTGTTGTTGTTGTTAGGTTCTGTGGAGTCAGGTCCAACTCTTAGTGACCTTATGTACAACAGAATGAAACACTCCCTTACATTGCCACACCCAGCATCATGTCAGGGCTTCTCTACTATTCATAGGTTTTCAATGGCAGATTGTTTTGGGATTGTGTCAGGAGTGGGCTGCTAGGTCCTTCTACTGTTTTTGTGGTGCTGGGGATCGAACCCAGGGCCATGAGAGTGCAGAGCAGCACTTTAATCCCTAGTACCACAAAAACAAAGAAACAAACGTAAAAACAGGTCAGTCAAGACACAGTGCCTCTTTCCCACAGTCCCTGTGACATGGCTAGGAAGATTCTCTATCACTGGCCCACCTGAGGTCATGTGCCTCAGGTGGATGTTGAATTGATCGGCCAGGCCTGAATTTTGTGCCTATTCACTACACCAATTTAAGGCAAATTGTTTACCAATTGGAGGAGATGAGCGCCTCTCCATTTTTTTTACCAGAAAAAAATGGATTCTGGATAGACATAAACAACTGACGATCAGCCAGGTGTGGTAGCATATGCAAGTAGTCCCAGTGACTCAGGAGGCTGAAGCAGGAGCATTGCAAGTTCTGGGCAGCCTACCTAATTTAGTGAAACTCCGTCTCAAGATAAAAAATTAGAAAGGGGGCTAGGGGAACAGCTCAGTGATAGAGCACTGGCCTAGCATGAGTGAGAACCTGGGTTCAACTCCCTCAGTACCGAAGAAAAAAAAATCATGCCCATGTTGGATATGATGACGGACAGCGAAAAGCATGATGTGTGGACACTTAGGGGAGTCTCAGCATTTTTTGGTGATTTAGAGGAAATACAGGTTTTGTACTCTTTTGTCCCCAAATCCAACCTCCAAAATTTATGCCAAATCTATCTTTCCTTGTGGTGACTATCTGTATGTTTACCTAACTGGTTAAAGTGACTTTATGTTATCAGCCTCATCTTCAACAAATCATTATCCTAAAGCAATGCATAAAAGTCCTCTGTATGTGGTATGTAAGAAAAACAAAAATGCTGAGTCTACAGACCAAGAATTTACTAGTAACAACAAATGACTCATAGACAACCATACCAGCTGTGCATATGTTATATATTGTCAATTTAAAATGACTTAGGGGCTGAGGATATAGCTCAGTGGTAGAGCAGGTGGTTAGTTCAGGATGTCTTTGGTTCAATCCTCAGCACCCTCCAAAATAACACATCAATACAATTGTACAGTAGGTGAAGTATATCTCAATTTTAAAAAACCCAAAATGCTTTAAAATAAATAAATAAAAATGTTGCATTTTTTCTAGGCAATGTGGTATGTACATTCAGTGGGGTGATAGAATTTGCATGCTTAAACAGAATAGTAATGTTTCTATTTCTTTTAAACTTCATCATAGAACACTTCAAACATTTCACTATGTTTCCCCTCACATTATATTTACTTAGAATGCTACATATTCTTGGACAATATAAATTCCTATAAAATTATCTTTTGGAGCACTTCTCTCTGCCCTCAAAAATTTCCTTTTTCTCACATACTTTTCCTATCTTGTACCACCCCCAAAACCAATCATTTCTGGTGACTGGTAGCTGGGGGAACCATTTTAACCTGTGTCTTGAAGAATCCTGTTCTGTTGTTCATACTCCACGGGTGACTCCAAAGCCACAGGAAAGGCTTTCTTAATAAGTGCCCTGAAAAGTACAGGAATTAGAGCAGGCAGTGAGGATGTAACAGATGGGTCCAAAAGACTTGGCAAGAAAAGGAACTTTCCTGTCGCTACATAAGACCCTGATACTCTAACATCTCAAAGTATAGTACACTTCCGTTTTATATCATTAACAGCTGCTAAAGCTTTAGAGTCACCTTTTATTTCAATCCTAACCAGCCTTTCCGATGCTGACCAATCTGTATTCCACATTTGGGCTGATTGCTTCTCCTATTGTCCACCCCACTCTTCCTTCACTGATCAGTAGTCGTACTTAAAGGCATGCTGATTATTGCCCAGTCTCTTGCCATGGTGATTGGCTCCAAGACAGACACAGGTGCTTAATTGAGTCAATCATGGTGCAATAGTTAAGAGAAGAAAACCTATCCCTCTTGGAAGGTGGGGCAGGTGAATGGGAGGTTCACAACTGCCGCAGCCATTTGGCCACCACAAGGAAAAAATAGGAACAAAACCAACATCAAGGACTGAGCAGTTGCTCACAGACACATGGTGTTGGTGCTCTGACAGAATCATGCCTGCAGTCTATACTAGATATGTCACTTATGTCGAGTCAAAGCTATTCACTTTTTTTTCTGTAGGTTGAAGGTTTTAATTGGAATTTAAAGCATTTTGTTACAGTCCTTCAACAGAATCTTTTTCACAGCATTATTGATGTATAATGGACATTAAGTAAATTGCAAATATTCAAACACATAATTCAATGAATTCTGATATATGTATACACCTGTGAATTCATCTCCATGATCAAAATAATGAGCATATGCATCATCCTAAAGAGTACTAGTGCTCTTTTGAAATCCCAGTATCTTTCACTGTGGTTTGGGTATAATTTAAGGGTCTCCCAAAGGTCCATAAGTAAGGCTTGGTCTCCAGGGTGTTGGTACTGGGAGGTGCTGTGGACCTTTGAGATGTGCACGCTAGTGAAAGATCCTTAAGTCATTGGAGTTGTGCCCTCAAATGGGGATTTGGGGATCCTGTTCATTCTCTTTTTCTGCTTCTTGATTCAAGATATGACTGCTCATTGTGACAGATGCTCCCACCATTGCCATGCAATGCCCTTACTGGAAGCCCAAACCAATAGAGCTGTCCAATCATGCGCTTGAACCTCCAAAACTGAGTTAAATAAATCTTTCCTCTTTATAGGTTGTAGTAGTGCAAAGCAAATACATCCCCCATTCCAGACTTTCTGTCATATAGATTAGCTTGGATTCTCTAGAATTTTATATAAACAAAATAATATAACATGCTCTCTCTTTGTCTAGCTTCTTCCATTCAGTGTAATATTTTGAGATTCATCTGTGTGGTTGCCTGTATTTTTGTTCTTTTTTGTTGCTGGGTGGTTTTCATTGTATGGCTACATAGAAGTTTACTTATAAAGTCACCTGTTGATACACATTTGGATTGTTTCTAGTTTGAGGTGTAACAAATTTGCTGGAAATCAGTCTGCACAAATCTTTGTATGGACAGGAACTTTCATTTCTCTTGCTTAAATAGGAGGGGAGCCTTTACTAAAATTTTTTCTATTAAAAAAGCAACACATGTTTTATGTAGGAAAATGAGAATGTATTATAGGTCAAACAATAAAAAACTTTAAAAACACTAATAATATATCTTGATTATATCCTTCCAGGAATGATAAACAGGAAAAAAAGGACAGTGAAAGAAACTTGGGAAGAAAACATTGGGAAAAATGAATAGGATGAGCAGTTACCAAGAAACAAAACAGCCTAGATTGGGCAGGCAATGTATCACTCCTGGAGCGGGATGGTAAGGCATTAGTCCCATCCTGCAGCCCCATCATGAGATATATTACCCAATACATGCTATTTTATAGTCAAGGTAATTGTGTTTTCATTTGTGTTTGTTTTCTCATGAACTAAGTAGAAATTAGTGAAACATGGGCAGTTACCATGTAGAAATTTTTTTGCTGACTTTTGTTTTTGGAAACAGGATCTTGCTGTATAGACCAGGCTAACCTTGAATTCTTTTTTTTCCGGTGTTGGGGGTTGAACCCAGGGCCTCATGCTTGCATGTTTTGCAAGTGCTGGACCACTGAGCTGCACCCCCAGCCCATTTCTTTCTTTTTTTCTTTCTTTCTTTCTTTTTTTTTTTTTTTTTTTTACTTTTTGAGACAGGGTCTCCCTAAGTTATGCAGACTGCATCTGCCTCTGGTCTCGAATTTGTGATTCTCCTGCCTCTGCCTCCTAAGCCACTGGGATTATAGGCATGTGCCACCCTGCCCGGCTTAACCTTGAATTCTTGATTTTCCTGCCTTGGTCTCCCAAGTGCTGGGATGATAGGTGTGCACCACTACACTTGGCCTCATGTGGGATTTTTTATGTATCTTTCCATGTATTTGTATCTTAAATAATTTGACCCTAAAATTCTGTGTTCATATTGTGGATTATTTGATGTCTTCCTACTTTTCAGCAATTTCCTATTTATTAAAATGATGCATCTATTTATAACCATAATTTAAGATATAATAACAGAGTGGAACTACAGGTTTGCTTTAATAACCCAAAACAATTAACTTAATATCTCATATTAATAAAGGTTAAAAACCACAGACATTTTAATAGACACAAAAAAGGCATTTGGCAAAATCTAACACTTTTTCATAATAAAAGCATGCAACAAACTAGGAATAGAACAGTATTTCTTCAACCTGATAAAGGGCATTTATAAAACACGAACAGCTAATATTATTCTAAGTGGTAAAAGACTAGATTTTTTTTTCTCTCCTAAGATCAAGAACAAGACAAGAATGTCAGCTTTTACCACTTCTATTCAACACTGGATTGGAGTCTAGCCATGGCAATTTAAAAAATATATATCCCAGCATCTCAGAAGGCGGAGGCAGGAGGATTGCAGGTTTGAGGCCAGAGGCAACCTGCATAACTTAGCAAGACCCTGTCTCAAGAAAAAAAGTAAAAAATGGGCTAGGGGTACAACTCAGTGGTAAAGTGCTTGCAAAGCATGCATAAAGCCCTGGGTTCAGCCCCCAAGTACCGAAATAACAACAACAACAACAACAACAATAATACTAATAAAGCGAAATAAAAGGCACCCAGCAAGCATGATAGTGCACATGTATAAACCCATTTTGAGGCTAAAGCATGAAGGTTGCAAGTTTGAGGCCAGCCTCCCCTACAGAGCAAGACCCTGTCTCAAGAAAAAATGAGAAAAAGAGAAAAGAAAAGAAAAATGAAATGAAAAGGCATTGAAATTAGAAAGGAAGAAAACAATTGCTACTTAGAGATGTCATAATTTTATACATAAAAATACCCCAAGGACCCCACTAAAAAAGGATTGGGACTAATAAATAAATTAAACAACTTGCACTATACAATATTTAATATGCAAAAACCAGGTATATTTTTACATACTAATAATAAATATTCTGGAAATGAAGAAAACAATTCCATTAACAATATCATCAAAAATAACAAAATGCTTTTAAAAAAACTAACAAAAGATGTGTACACTGAATACTACAGGATATTGTTGAAAAAAATTAAAGGAGAACCAGGGATGTTGCCAACAGGAGAATGACCTACCAGCCACTCCCCAAACATTTTTGAAACAATGAGCCTTTGAAAACCCTATGAAAAGCACCTAACAACAACAACAAGGCTGTTGCCTAATATGCTCCATGCCCTAGATTCAATCCACAGTGCTGAAAAAATAAAACAAAAATAAATAAATAAATGAAATAAGGAGATCCAAGTAGTGGTTAGGGGCTGGGACTTAGCTCAGTTGGTAGAGCACTGCATTGCAGTCTCTGAGATCCCGAGTTCAATTCCCAGCACCACAAAAATGGGAGAAGGGCCTGGCAATCTACTCCCAAGGCAATCCCAAAACAGCCGTTTGAAAACCCTATGAGGGTCACTATGAGTTGGATACTGACTCGATGGCACCTAATAACAACAACAAGTAATGGATAGATATCCCATGTTCAGAGTATCACTAAGATGACAACACTTCACAAACTGATCTACAAATTCAATGCAATCTCTATCCAAATCCCATTGCCTGTTTTGTAGACACTTGTTGTTGTTAGGTGCTGCCAAGTCTGGTACAACTCATAGTGATCCTACAATCAATGGCTGCCTGTTTCGGGATTGTTTTCAGAAGTGGACTGCCACATCCTTCTCCCATTTTTGTGGTGGTGGGGATCAAACCCAAGTCCTCAGAGATCAAGAATAATCAAAACAATCTGGGTAAATTAAAAAGAAGACTCATATGTCCCAACCTAAAAACTTACTATATAGCTGAAATAATCAAGACAGTGTGCTAATGGCATATAGATACTCATATAGATCAATGTAATCAAATCGAGAATCTAGAAATAAACCCTAACATTTACAATCAATTGATTTTCAATAACAGTGCCAAGACAATTCAAACGGTGCTGGTGAAACTGGGTATCTACATCCAAAAGAATGAAGTCGGACGCCTACCCCACATCATGTACAAAAAAATTGAGTCAAAATGGATAGAAGACCTTGACATAAGAACTTAAACTCTAAAATCTTTAAAAGAAAATGTAGGTATAAATATTCATGACTAGGCATTATGCAATGGTTTTTAGACATGATGACAAAAACATAAAAATAAATAAATAAATAAAAAGTAAATAAACAAGGCATGGAGGCACATACCTGTAGTCCCAGCTACTCAGGAGGCTGAGACAGGAAGATCACTTGAGTCCACAAGTTCGATATCAGCCTGGGGAACATAGTGAGTACTTGTCTCAACCACCACCCCCACTACCACCACCACAACTACATAAATTGGACTTCATCAAAATTAAAAACTTTTATTCTTTAAAGGACATCATCAGAAAGTGAAATGGTAACCTATAGAATGGAGAAAATTATTACAAATCATATACCTGATAAGAGACTGGTATCCAGAAAATATAAAGAACTCTTATAATAATAATAAGACAATTAGATATTAAAGCAAGCAAAAATCTGAACAGACATTAAAGAAAATACATATACAAGCCAGGTGTGGTGGTGCATGCCTTTAATCCCAGCAACTCTGGAGGCGGAGGCAGGAAGATCACGAGTTCAAGACCAGAGAGTCTGTGCAATTTAGTGAGACCCTGTCTCAAAATAAAAAAATTAAGAAATGGGCTGGAGGTGCAGTCCAATAGTAGAACACTTGCAAAGTATGTGCAAGGTCCTGGGCTCAACTCCCAAGTACTGCCAAAAACAAAAAAAAACAAAAAAAAAAAAAGCAAATGGATAATAACCAAATGAAAAGATGTTCAACAGTATTAAGTTAATAGGGAAATGCAAATGAAACCCACAATGAGATACCACTTTAAACCCAATTGTTTTTGTTAGGTGCTGTGGAGTCAGTGTCCAACTCATAATGACTCTACAACAGATGAAACACTATTGTTAATACTTATCTGCTATTCATAGGGTTTTCAATGGCTGATTGTTTTTTGGGAATGGATTGCCAGGCTGATGGGATTGGACGCCACAGTGGTATGGCTACAGGCTCAAACCCAGTAGAAGAGCTAAAATAAAAAGCCAGACAGTAACAAGTATTGGTGAGGATGTGGAGAAATTGGAGCCCCTGTACATTGCTGGTAGGAACATAAAATGGTGCCATAGCTTTGGCAAATAATTTCATGGGTTCTTAAAATGTGAAACATAGAGTTATATAATACTGCAATTCTCCTGGATACCTACCCAGGAAAAATGAAAATATATGCCAACACTAAAACTTGTACACAAATATTCATAGCAGCATAAGTCATGATAGCTAAAATGTACAAACAACTCAAATGTCTATCAACTGATGAATGGATAAACAAAAAGTTGTATATCCAGAAAGTGGAATATCATTTAGTAATAAAAAAGATTGAAGTACTGATACATTCTATGGCATGGATGAAACTTGAAAACTATTATGCTAAGTGAAGGAAATCAGACACAAAGGACTACATATTGATCCACAACAGGCAAATCCAAGACAGAAAATAAATTAATGACTACCTTGGGCTGGGCAGAGAAGGAAGTAGTGGAGTACAGAATGACAGAATTTCCTCCTCTTGAGTAGGAAGTGGAATGACTGCCAATGAGTACAAAGTTTCTTTTGGGGATAATAAAAATATTCTAAAATCAAATTATGCTAATGATTGGGCAACTTTATATATTGACTGAAAATGACTCTCATATACTATGTGTTGAACTTTATGATATGTAAATTACATCTTAATAAGGCTATTAGAAAGTAAAACCTAAGATACTTTACTTAAAAGTAAAAACCCAAGGATGATGTCAGGTTCATTGATAGAGGAAGGGACTATGCTTTTAAACTCTGTGATGTCAACACCTCCTGCAATGCCTGGCACGTTGATAATGCTTGATAACATTTGAATAAAATGAAGGAAGAAAGAAGAAGGAAAGAAGAGAGGGAGGGAGGGAGAAAAGAAGGAAGGAAAAGGAAAGAAGTGATATGACAATGATATTCCCTTAAAAACTGTTCATTCACTTTCTATAATATGCCACTTTGCAAAGGAGGAGACTTGGTCTCCTAGGACCTGGGGGATTAGTAACTGATCCAAATCCAGACAATAGTGAAATGTAGAGTGAAAATTAGAACCAAGTCTATCTACTCTAAAGCCGGCAGCCCACATTTTCATTTCTATAATTTTGATGATGAGGCTTAAAGACAGATTTCAAAATACAGAGGTGAATCTAAGCCACTTTGTCATGAGTAAGAGAGCTGTTGTATGTTTATGCATGAGGACACTGGGGCAGCAGGCAAGGGAAGGAAAGGGACGTATTCTGGACATGTTCTTGGCTGGGGAAGTATCTCAGTGGGAAAGTGCTAGCCTAGCATGTGCAAGGCCCTGGGTTTCTTCCCCAACACCACACACACATGCACACACACACACACACACACGCACAAACACAGAAACACAAATGATATGTTCTGAAAATTCATGTTAGGTGTTGTTGGGATTTAAGAAGGCCTGATAAATAACGCTCCCTTTCCAGCCAAAGTTCTGAAGCAGTTGAGAAACAAGACAAAAGGTTCAGCCTTCGACATAGAGCTAAGCTAAAAGGCTGTTGCTGACCTCCCCCCCACCCCCACCCCTGGCGCAGGGCCTGCATGAGCCACACAGGGCCCAACACTTAATGTTCTGTGGTCACCATCTTGAAATTCTTAGTACTTTTTATTTTGCACTTGGTACTGCAACCTTTGTAGCTAAGAGAAGTGTCACCTGAAAAAATGCAACCTTTATTACTGTTCTGTGTGGTCAGGGAGAATGGATAAAAGGCAACTTTGGACCTCCAATGTAGCCCTTGGGGCAGCCGACCTACAGGAAAGTTTGAGTGTGCAAGGCTCACTAGCTGCTTCCCCACAGTCCTAGTGGAGAGGGAGGAAGGCAGAGCTCAGATTCCCCAAGCCAGGACCATGGCCATATCAGGCTTGCCCCATGGAGAAACATGTCCCATATGGATCTGTACTCCATTCCACCTCTTAGGAGGAGGTGGTGCAGGAGGCCAGCAGTGATTAGGTAGAGAAATGGGGAAAGAGGCATTGCCCCCCCACTTTGTCCCTCCCCCTTCTTTCCAGTACTGGGGGGTTGACCCCAGTGCTTCACACATGTTAGGCAAGAGCTCTACCACTGGCCTGCATTCCCATCTCCTTCTTTATTTTTTGTTTTGAGATAGGATCTGGCTAAGTTGTACAGGCTGCCTCTGGCCTAAAACTCATAATTCTCCTGTCTCAGCCTCCTATATTTCTGGGATTATAGTTGTGGGCCATAGTGCCCAGCCCCATCCACCTTTTTAAAGAGACCTGGTCTTGCTACACTGCCCAGGCTGACCTTGGACTGCCTAGTTGCTGGGATTACAGGTGTGCACTGGACTCAGCTGAGATATTCCCCTTTAGCAGGTGTCTTACTCGAGTTTCTTTCGGTTACAAGTAACAAATAAAATTAAATTAGCTTCAGTGGGACAGGAAATTTTGGGAAGGTGTGGCAGATACTGTTTTCTATCAACACCAGCTCCCCCTCTCTTCCCCTTCTTTTCAGACTGCTTTTGTTTGGAGATAGGGAGGAAGCCCTTGATCTCAGAGAAGCAGAGTTCTGCCAGCCGCATGAATCATAATTAGTGTAAGGTAATCATGGAAATCCAATTTCCCCATTGCCATACATTCATTTTTCCAATGTCCCTTGCATAGCATAGATAAATGACACAGTTACAGATACAGGAGGAAGTCTTGAGCCAGGTGTGGTGGTGCACGCCTGTAGTCCCACTGGCTTGGGAGGTGAAGGCAGGAGGATCGCAAGTTCAGACCAGGGGCAGTCTGCATAACTTAGCAAGACCCTGTCTCAAAAAGTAAAAAAAAAAAAAAAAAAAAAAAAGCGTTGGGGGTGCAGCTCAGTGGTCCAGCACTTGCAAAGCATACAAGTGCGAGGCCCTGGGTTCAACCCCCAGTACCACACACACACACACACACATACACACACACACACACACACACACACAAAGAGGAAGTCTTGTATGGGGTCTCTGAGAAAGAAGGATTTGTCTTTATTAACAAAACTAGACTCCTTTCACTCCTGCTCTTTTCCTTCCTACTTGATGCTTTGACATGAGGACATGATGTCTGGAGCTGTGAGAGCTATATTGAGACCATGAGGGAATAAGCAAAAGAATGAAAAATCAACACATTGAGTGACCAAATGATAGAAGGAGGCTGGATTCTTGATAACATGGCTGAACTGAACTGGCTCTGTTCTGCCTCCAGATTTATTAAGGAAACAATGCATCTAATGGTTCAAGTCACTATCATTTTAGCTTGTCTTCTACTTGTACTCCAGTACATCCTAATTCATACAAACGTATAACACATTCACTATGAGGCTCAAAGGACCCATGGGCAGCTACTTCCAAAGGTCAGGAAGTACCAACAGGAAAGCTGTCTCATCCCTAGGCAATGACTTTCTTCTTCCAGCTTCATCTCTTGCTTTCTCTGAGAATTTGTGTCTTTCTAAATTCCTTCTCTGCAGTTTTCACTGATTTAACCTTCACTTGGTAAAGCCTTAGCTGCATTTCCTGCACCCAGCTCAATCTGCAACTGGCATTGCAAGCCCAATTCCAAAGTCCAGAAGAGAGAGTATGCATGATCCACTTGTGACTCATGTACATCCTGCCCCCATTAACAAAGCCATAGAGGCAAGGTCACATGCTCAAATATAGGCGCAGAGGCCCACCTGGAAGTGTGTGTTTGTCTGCGTAGGATTTTTTATTTTTTTCTTGGAGACAAGGTTCAGGATACATAGTCCAGGCTGGCCTCCTCCTGCCTCTGCCTCCTGAGTGCTGGGATTACAATTGTGCACCACTTAAACCTAGAAAATTCTCTGGGCTAAGGCATTCTTAAAGAAAGGTCAGGCATGGACTAAAAGATATCCCTAAAGTGTCTACTTGGGTTGAGTGAGTGTGACAGGAACGGAGAGGAGTCAGGTGAGGTATGCTAGGGACTGGGTGAGAAGGAGCTATTCGGCCTCAGAAAGTTGAACAAATTCCCACAGCAGGTGGAAAAACTGAGTAAGGTTAGAACCAACTGGAGAGGCAGCTGAGAAATGTGTTAAGTCAACAGCAATCCCTTAACCACTTTTCTTTGAGGAGGAATGAGGATGAGGTGGGAGAAGGAGGAAGGAAAGGAGTGGCCCTAGTGAAGAAAATGCTGTCACTGCGGGGTCAGGGGGGAGGCGGGAGGATCAGCCATCCCCACCCTCGCCTGGTCTCTTCCCCTCCCCACAGAGAGTGAAAATCAGGTCAGGTGGTTAATTTTAGGATGACGTCCCAAAGAGATCGCCTGTTTGTGCGCGTTTCCAGGCAATTGCTGGCAACAAACTTTCTAGAAAGTTCACTGAAACAGATTGGGGTCAGCCTTGATACCGGTTCCTTGTGGGGATCAGAATACTGGACCGGCCAGGGCGCAGCTGGATGGTTGCCAGACTCCCGTGTGGCCGACATGATAAGGGCAACGGATTCCAAGCGGCAGGGTGCGCGGGAGCCTTTCCGAAAAGGGAGCGGAGCTGGGGCCCGGGAGAGGAGAAGGGCGTGGTTTCCCGCAAGTGCTCCGCGCCCCGTGCGTCCCCCGAGTGCTGGGAGGTCGGGGAGGACAGGATTCCTGGCGGGTGGCCTAGCCGGGGAGGCCGGAGCCGTGTTTGGAGAAAACGCCGGAAGGAAGCTGGGGAAGTACGGTAGCGGGGCGCTGGAGGGAGAGTCGTGGTTTCTGGGAACAGAGGCCGCGGTCGGTCGGCTCTCCCCTGCTTCCTCCTTCGCACTCCTACAAAGCTCACGTCTCCCCACGCCCCTGACCCGCGCTCCCGCGGCTCCTCCACGCGGGGGATCCTCTCTGCAACTCTGCTGAGCGTGCAGCCCCGGGCAGGGCGCTGAGGAGGCTCAGCCAACACTGCTGTCATGAGTTGGGGAGCGGAAGAAAAGACCTGAGACACGCACACGCAAATGCACTGCTTCCCTAAGAGGGGAAGCTTGGGGGAGAAAAGGAACTTCGGCACCTCCGTTTTGATAAGGTTAGTTTAGGCATTAGCAGGCAATATGGAGGAAAAAGGGGATTGAAATTGACTCGACGTTTGCCCATGGTGGATGAAGCCACGTGCACGTCATAGGACATTGGAAGGACATTTTCTAATGGGCCCCACACTAAGCCATGCCACTAATGTATTTACAAAACAAAGACCCAGTCTCAAGTCCCTGGGTGTCCAGAGCTAGGCGCCCAGGGCTGAGGTCACACTGGCTGTGCCCTGTTGTTGTGTTGTTGTTAGGTGCCGTCTCCGACTCATAGAGACCCTCTGTACAACAGGGGAAACACTATTGTCAGTGCTTCTCTGTTGTTCATAGAGTTTTCAATGGCAGATTGATTTTTTGGGAGGGGGTTGCCAGGTCCTTCTCCCAAGCCTACAGCTTCTGGTGTTCCCAGGCGGTCTCCCATCCAGGTACTAACCAGGCCCGACCCTGCTTAGCTTCCGAGATCTGACGGGATCTGATGCCACAGGGCTACGGCTGCAGGCGGCTGTGCCCTAGTTTGAGTAAAACTAGGAGAAACATGTGCCTGAGCTCTCTTTTCCTCTTTTTTTCTTCCTGTTCTCGACCTTTGCTCTTCTCTTTTTTTCCTCTAGCAACTATGTGCATGCCTCTCCCTTCTCTCAAGCTGTCATCTTCTCTAAGATACATTTCCTTCTAGAAGCCTTCTTAACTGTTCTCTCTGGCTTTCCCTTTCCCTGGGAAATAGAAATATCATTATGCAGGTTCACCCAGGGATCCTAGTTTATTTCAACTTCTTTTCCCGCTTTACCTAAGCTTCTACAGGTGCCCCAGTCTTCTCGTTACTTTTTAAACGGTGTCCTATTTCTTACTAATCCTTATCTATTCTCTTTACTGTAACTTCTGTGTCAGGTATATATTCATTTACACACTGGATACAGGATACCAGTTCCTGGACTGGTGCTCCAGACCTGTCTCTCCAACCCCCAGGAATCTCTGGTAATAGTTTTGCCTCTAAACCAGGAAATGTTGGGTCAAATTTATTTTATGCTGTTAAAGAGGAGGCAGGAAAAATGTTTGAGCCACTTGACCAATTAGCAATTGCCCACACTTATTTGTAGGAGGAGAGCTTTTTGTTTAAATGCACTTTTACCTGGAAGCCTACTAAGTAAAATAGGTTAAAAACAATTACATCAGCCAGGTGCTGAGGCACACACCTGTAATCCTAGCAACTTGGGAAGCTGAGGCAGGAGGATCTCAAGTTTGAGGCCAGAGACAGCCTGCATAATTTAGGGAGACTCTAACTCAAAAAATAAAAAAGGGGATGGGGATGTGGCTCAGGGGTGGAGTACTTGACTTGAACACAGGTGGCCCTGGGTTCAATTCTCAGTACTGGAGGAAAAAAAAAATCACAAACCCCACAGTTAATCTGTCCCTCCCTGACCCCATCCTGGCAGGATTTTGAACAATTACTCCACTACTACTCCAGAGTTTCTGGTAAAGAACTGAGGCCCAGAGAGGCTAAAAGACTTATTCAGTTTCACATAGCAAAAAAGGAAAGAAAGAGGGCAACAAAAAAGCACAGAACTTGACCAAAAGCCAACAGAAAACTATGATCTGCAAGCCAGACTCCACTCGCTGCCTGTATGTATACAGACTGAGAGCTAAGACTGGTCTTTACATTTTTAAAATAATCAAAAGCATTATATCATGATGTGAATATTGCATGAAGTCAAGGGAGTCTATCAATAAAGTTTTATTGATACATGACCACATCCATTCATTTATGGTTACTTTCACCCTACAGAGGCAGAGTTGAATGGTTACAACAAAGACTGTAAGTGGCTTACAATGCCTCAAATCTTCACTAGCCCTTTACAGGAAAAGCTTGCTGACCCTGGTCTGGAGTTCTCAGCAGTTCCTTTCGTCTGTACTACCTCAAAAGCCTTAGACTCTGGGATCAGAGTGGAGTGTGTAAGTGTGAATGGGGAGGGAAGACAGGAGTTTGTAATCCCTCAGTCCTATGGGAAATGGCCCAGAAACAACAGACAAGATTCAAGGCCAGCTTTAGGCTGTACAGAAGATAGGGCAGGCCTGATGTCAGGTATTCTGTGAGAATTACAAATCCAAGGACATTCTAACTTTGGGAGACTCTCCCATTTTCTAATCACTGTTCTGGGAATCGTAGGGAATTATAAACAAATTTCTGGGACACTTCACAAGGGGTTCACAGTGCTGCCAGAGACCAATGTACGCACTGTAAATTATGAGGACACATAATTATAGTTGACACTGTCAATTCACCAGCTCCTGTCCTTTCTCCTGTTATATTGTCTAACACCTAATAAACACTCTATGCACTGTGCTAAGTTGTTTTAAGCACCATTTCCTCTATGGATTTTAGTATTATCCCCATTTTGCAGATGAGGAAACTGAGTCTTAGGGAAACTAATGTCATGCATCTAGGGAATGGGTATAGTGAGGATCCATACTTGGGTCAGCCTAATTTTATTTTTGCAGTGCTGGGGATCGAACCCAGATCCTTGCTCATGCTAAACAAGCTCTCTACCATTGAAGTATATCTCTACTCTTGCTAAATTTTAGAAAATGTTCTTTTGCCACACATTGTATCGCTAATGACTGGAGGTAGATAGATCATAGGCCATGCAATGTCTGCAGGAATGATATAGTGAATCATTCAGGGGCCAATCAAGAAAAGGGAAACCACTTTGTAAAGTACTTGAAAGGGAAAGAGTTTAACGCAGGAAGTTGGTGATAGAAAAGCTAAGAAGCCCACAGGAGGTGAACAGATTGCCTGGAAATAAATAGCGGATGTTGCCACTACTCCTGAGATGGAAGGGTGAGTCTTAGTTGACTTGATCTGCTATAACAAAAATACCACAGACTAGGGATGCTGAAACAATGGAAATGCTCACACTTCTGGAGGCTGAAAGTCCAAGCTCAAGCTTCTGGCAAGGTTTTATCCTGAGGCCTCTTCTTTGGGCTTATGGGCAGCTCCATTGTGCTGTGTGATCCTGTGACCTGTCTGTGCTCTTACTAAGAGATAGCAAATGAGCCCTCTGGTGCCTGTTCTTATAAAGACACAAATCCCATCAGACCAGGGCCTCAACTCTTAGTTAATCTTAACTACTTCCATAAGGGGCTGGGTTTAGCTCAGTTGGTAGAGTGCTGCTCTGTATTTTCTGAGGACCCAGCTTCGATCCCTAGCACTGCATAAATGGGAAAAGGATGTGGTAATCCACTCCTGAAAACAATCCCCAGAGAGCCAGCCATTAAAAACCCAGTGTGAGAGAGCCGGGTATGGTGGTGCAAGCCTGTAATCCCAGCGGCTCTGGAGGTGGAGGCAAGAGGATCACAAATGCGAGACCAGAAGCAGACTGCACAATTTAGCAAGATCCTGTCTCAAAAAGTAAAAAAATGGGCTGGGGGTGCAGCTCAGTGGTACAGCACTTGCAAAGCATGCAAGCACAAGGCCATGGGTTCAACCCCCAGTACTGCAAAAACAAAAAACAAAACAAAACAAAAAACCCTTGTGAGAGTCACAGTGAGTCAGATGCAACTTGATGACACCCACCACCACCACCACCACCATCTCCAAGGCCCAGTCTTCAAATACAGTCACACTGGAGACTGGGATTTCAACATACAGATCTGGGGAGGGACACAAAAATTTAGTCCATAACAAAGGACAGTGAGTGGAGGTGGTGTCTCTAGAGCCCAGAGATGGTGGAATTTAGAACTGTGGAGGGCCTGTCCATCAGGAGCTACAGACATGGAAGAGAGGTATCAGCTGCTGAAGATACTATCAAGTCGTCAAACAAATCACATGGTCAAGCTGATGTCAACAAGCAAGGAAATATAAACCTGTCCAAGGGTGGAGCAGAGAATACACCTAAACAACAATACAGTCTACCACAGCAAAATATTATAGAGGTCTGGATTAAAGACATTAGAAAGGAGAAAAGCTTATCTTGCAATCTCAAGAAGTCTTTCATTAAATGAATCCTCAACCTTGAAATGACAATGAAAATGTTTGTATCCAAGTTCAATCACTAAGCACTGAACTTACTAATTGTGGTAAAGATAAAAGTTAGACAAGAAACAGCCAATCTTAAAATAAGCATTTAAACTATGCGTGTTATATGATCACCATGTGATAGGTTAAGCATTAACTTTTTTTTCCCCAGTGCCAAGCAAGTGCTTTACCTCTGAGCCCCAGCCCCAGCCTCAGCCCAAGCTTCCCTCTTCCATTGCACAATTGACTCTTGCTTTTTGCTAAGAGTATGTGTCCCTGGACGCTACCCCTAGACATTGGTTAGCATTCAGCTGAGTGCAGGGTGCAGGTGTTCACCTACTTAGAGAGTTTCATGTAGGCAGACATTCCCAGGGCTGGAATTTTCAAAAAGAGTCTCTGTAGAGTCGCAGTCTGCCTGATCACTGACACATTTATAAGGTGTTCAAATACGCTCATAGTCATGGCAGAAAAATCCACCCCAAGGATGGCTCTGAAGTCTAGCTGCCCCAGCTAACATGCCGTGGTATCCAAATAAAGAATTAGAGCCCAGAAATTTGAACACCTGCAGGGGTCAGGCAAGTAACTCAGGATGATAAGGAGCAATTGAACCCTGACAGGTCTGCAGGCTGTGGAGAGGGAGAAGACCACAAACTGAAAAATCTGCCTGTTTTTAAAAGGAGCAGCTGCTGTTGCTTCAGCCTGTGTTGGCTGTGTGAAGAAAAGGTGTCTTCTTCTCCCTTTCACCATTGTTCTCCTTCTCTTCCTCCTCCCCCCTCCTCCCCTTCTTCTTCTTCTTTTTCTTCTTCTCCTTCTTCTCCTTCTCCTTCTCCTTCTCCTTCTCCTTCTCCTTCTCCTTCTCCTTCTTCTTCTTCTTCTTCTTCTTCTTCTTCTTCTTCTTCTTCTTCTTCTTCTTCTTTTTCTTCTGAATTGGAAATCCAATTTTTATGTGAAATCTGCTGATTTTAAATATTGACAACTAACTCAAAATTTTGACATGCTGTGTAGGTCGCCAAAACCCTTTTGTAGGCTGTTTTGGGTTATCAATCTCTAATCTCTGAGATCAATAACCAGGATCCATAAAGATATTGAGAGGGCCCGGTACAGTGGTACCTGTGATTCCTGAAACTCTGGTGGTGGATGCAGGAGGATTACAAATTCAAGGCCAGAGGCAGCCTGAGTTATTTAGCAAGACCCTGTCTCAAGAGAAAACATTAACAGGGGGCTGTGATTCAGCTCAATGGTAGAGTGCTTGCAAAGTATGCAGAAGGCCCTGGGTTCAACCCCCCAGTACCATAAAAAGATAAAATAAAGACCTTGAGAGGAGGGAGGCAAAGTCTGGAAGGAGGGGAGGAATACCCCCAAAGAAGAATAGTGGGATGAGGAAGACAGGGAGGAGGAAAGGTTTGTAGACAGTTGAGAGAGGGAAAGGGACTGGGGAACAGACATGTTGAAATAAAGTGCTTTGGAATGTTTATGATGAGAATCTCTTCAGTCGTTTTTGTAAAGCCTTCAGGAAAATCGACTTTCAGCCTTGATGCTCTGGGAGTCAGATCGGTGCTTTCCTTGTGGTATGTCATTCTCTTGAGACTGGCTCTCAAGAGGCCCAGTTACATCTGAGTGATAATGACTCTCCCCCTAACACTCCTTGTTCTGAGTCCAGACTACAATACAGTTTGCCAGATGGGAAGAGAGTTGGAGTAAATCAGGCAATTCAGATTGTGGATCTTGGTGGCTGGAAGAACGAGGCTTAAATACTGCATCTCTTCCTACTTGCTCTAAGCATTTCTGAACCCCATCTGCAAAGTGGGCATAAAGACAGCAACCACCACATCATGTTATGATGTTAGGTGCCATTGAGTTGGGTCCAACTCATAGCAACCCTATGTACAACAAAACGAAACACTACCACGCACTGTGTCTGGCACTATGTCTGTACTTCTTGCTATTCCTGGGGTTTTCAGTGGCTGATTGTTTTGAGAGTGAGCTGCCAAATCCTTCTTCCATTTTTATGGTGCTGGGGATCCAACCCTGGGCCTCAGAGAGCACAGAGCAACACTCTACCAACTGAGCTAAACCCCACCCCATCACATCGTGTTATAGAGAGATTTATATGAGGAAATAAAGATTAAACCATAGGTAACACCTAGCATGCACTCAACATAGAGTAACTGTAATTACTGTTATTAAACTATATATTTATGTGTATATAATTATCCTTTGTAATTACAAACCTACAGGGACAGAATGTGCTGATCAGCAAACACAAGTAGCTGGTCATCCATTTAAACGTTTTATTTCTTATTAGAAAACAATTAAGCTGTTCTCTTGGTTATTGTGCATGGGTCTCTTTTGAGTTTGGTAGAGTGAGTTGCTAACTATCACTTTACACATGTCTGGTATTAAACCCTTTTCAAGGTACTTTATCCCCAATGCCAGTGCTAGTCTATGGAGAGGAGGGATTATTCCCAAAGCCTGTGAGCAGCACCAATGTGTTATTATCTCCCTTGCCAGTGCTGGTGGACAGAGTGAACACTTGGTAAACCATTGCCCAACCTCTAATACTCTGCCACCTTCTGCTTTATCCTAAAGGGAAACAAATTCCCAGAGAGCTGGCATCTCATTATTATGGCAGGGAGCGAGGGAGGTACAAACTCTCTTAGTTTGGTAAATATGAATGAGTAGGAGCCTTATTCTTCCTATGGCGTAATAAAGGCCATGTTATACATAGATATTTTATGAACAGTTGCTTTAAGAACCTCAGATATCAGTGATGGCATACACTTGTAATCCCAGCAGCTGGGGAGGCAGAGGCAGGAGGATCGCAAATTTGAGATCAGAAGTAGTCCGCGTAATTTAGCGAGACCCTGTCTCAAAGAAGTAAAAAAATGGGCTGGGGGTGCAGCTCAGTGGTCCAGCACTTGTAAACCATGCAAGCACTAGGCCCTGGGTTCAACCCCCAGTATTGAAAAGCAAAAAGAAAACAAAACAAAACAACAACGACAACAACAAAACAAAACAAAACAAAACAGAAAAACAACCTCAGATACCTTCTGGACCTAAAGTTTCCAGTACCCACTGTTCTTATTCCTCCTCAACTGAAGTTTGAGAATCTTGTTGGAATGGGTCTTGGTGGCTTTTGACCAGGATCTTGTGTTGTCATTGTCATTTTAACACAAGACTGCTGCCATACAATTATGATGAGAGAGAGAGAGAGAGAGAGAGAGAGAGAGAAAGAGAGAGAGAGAGAGAGAAAGAGAAACACTCTTCATTTATGATTTAGATTAAAATGAATGACATGCACTCACATGCATGCAGGCCAATCTGGATGTTAAAAGCCAAGTGGAAAACAGTGGTTATTGTGTTGTGGGGTGGCGGAATTTTCCCTTTTTACTGGAAACACTGACATTTAGGTTTTTTTTTTTTTTCAACACAACTGTATTACTTTCATAATCAGGAGGAATAAAATGTTATATTTCCATACTGAAGGAAAGAAAGGAGGACATGGATGCAGCCTAGCAACTTGAGCACTCCAGGTGGACAAAAAAGTGATTACTTCACGTGTTGCCTAAATTGGAGAAAACAGTGAAGGTGGAAGGTAGGGGGACAGAGAGAAAGGAAGGAAAAGAGACACAGTGGAGCTGGGCACAGTGGCACATGCCTGTAATCTCAGCGACTTGGGAGGCAGAGGGAGGAGGATCCCAAGTTTGAGACCAGAGGCAGTCTATGCAATTTAGCAAACCCCTGTCACACACACACACAAAAGTGACTCTCTGATCGCACGCCAGGCTTTCAAAATGGCTCCGCAGAAAGACAAGAAACCTAAAAGGCCAACCTGGAAGTTTAATTTGGATCTTACTCATCCAGTAGAAGATGGAATTTTTGATTCTGGAAATTTTGAACAATTTCTATGGGAGAAGGTCAAAGTAAATGGAAAAACTGGAAATCTTGGGAATGTTGTTCACATCGAACGCTTCAAGAATAAAATCACAGGTGTTTCCGAGAAACAGTTCTCTAAAAGGCATTTGAAATATCTTACCAAGAAATACCTTAAGAAGAATAATCTCTGTGATTGGCTCCAAGTGGTTGCATCTGACAAGGAGACTTACGAACTTCGTTACTTCCAGATTAGTCAAGATGAAGATGGATCACAGTCTGAGGACTAGTTCTCCCCTTACGAGACTTTGCTTTTTAATAAAACAAATGAAATGTACATGAGAAAGAAACATCTAGAAGTTGACCTTTAGTAAATAAAAATCATTGTACTGGTAAAAAAAAAAAAAGTAAAAAAAAATGGGTTCAGGGTGCAGCTCAGTGGTCTAGTACTTGCAAAGCATCCAAGCGCGAGGTCCTGGGTTCAACCCCCAGTACTGAAGAAAAAAAAAAAAAGAAAAAAGAAAAGAAAGACAGTTGAGGGAGGACAGCAGAGACCCAGGGTTTGGTCAGACAGATAGCCATCTGGGGCACACTGGGATCCTCTGGGGCACAGAGACCACAAAGCCTGACAGTCCTGGCTGGTTAGGGTGAAATCACTTAGAGATGAGGGAACTGACGATCAGTTGTTCAGTTGATCACTTACACCCTATTTCTTACTCTTAGTCTGGGGTTCTTTATACTGCAAATTAAATCCCCAGCTTCTGCCCTTTCTTATTAATTATGTCTGAATGGCCGCATGTTGGGGCAACAAGATTTTTAGCCTTAGGTGGGAGATTTAGAATCAGAGTTCAGACCGAAAGTAGCTGCGAAAAATTGTAGTGGGAACCAGGTGCGGTGGCTCATGCCTGTAATCACAGAGACTTAGGAGATGGAGGCAGGAGGATCTCAAATTCAAGGCCAGATGCTGCTTGTGTAACTTAATGAGACCCTGTCTCAAAAATAAAAAAATCTAAAACAGGGGCTAGGGGTGTAGCTCAGTGGTAGAGAGCTTGAAAACATGTGTGAGGTCCAGAATTCAACCCCCAAGTACCACCAAAAAGGAAGAAAGAAAAAGAAAGAAAGCAAAGAAAACAAAAAGAAAAGAAAAAAGAAAAGAAAGATAAAAACTGAGTAGGCAAAGCCACTCCTTCCTGTCTGCAATTGAACTCAGGAAATTGAGGGTCTCCCAGAGCCAAGTTCAGGGACATCAAGTTTCAGGCTGGGAATTCATGGGCAGAGAAGGGGCCTCTGGTTGGAGGGCTCTTAGCATGTGTCAGATACCTTTGCTAAAGTTGTGGTTGAGGAGGTGGCGTGGGGTCAAGAGAAGGCCCCTGGTTCTTGCATTTGCTATTCACATCACCTTGGCCACATAATTTAACCACTTCCTTAAAGTTTCCTCATCTACAAACGGGAGTGATAACAGTGCCTGGCTTGTAGGATTGGCATGAGGATTAAGTGAGATACGCCCACAGAGCTGTCACCACAGGGATGAGCAGTAAGTGCCATATAAATGTTTGCGACTGTCCTATTTCAGAAGTGCTTAAGGGAGCCCAGTGAGGGCAGTTAATGCTCCCACAGGAGGCAGGGAAAGCCACAAAGCTGTGACATGAGCTGTTAAGGTTGAGTAAAGGTTGGTTTGATGGACAAAGCTGGATTGTTGAAGGCTAGCAAAAGAAGAAAGGCACGAAAATCTAGGGTGTGTTTGTTGAAAAGCAAGTTCTTTGGGTGACTTAAACAGGAGTGTGTGGCAGGCAGAGGTGGTGGAGGGGTGTGGTAGCAATGGTTGCATGCATGTGATCGCACTCACATGCATGTGTGTGCCTATGTATGTTTGCATGTGTATGTGTAGGAGGTAGTGGAGGTGTGCTTGTGTGTGTGTGTGTGGTGTGTGTGTGTGTGTGTGTGTGTGTGTGTGTGTGTTTTGGGCACTGGCTCTCAGTAGCCCTGGAAATGTGAAACTGAGCAGGGCCTCCTGCTTGAGCCACGGTGTATGGGCATGTTCTGCGTGGCATCTGGTATGTCATAGCCTAGGCTACAGATCCCATGCTTTGTCTTTTCCTTGAAGATGCATGGGCAATGGAGATTGTGGGAGGTTTTGCTCTTTGTTCTTGAGGTTTCCAAGCAAAGGATGACAGTATTAGACATGTGTTTTGGAAAGTAGATTCTGGAAGGGGTGCCCATTCCTGAGAATGGCAAGGAGCCTCTGGCTGTTGTCCCCTAAATGGTCACTAGAGGGAGGCCTGGTCTCAGAATCGGCACTACACCCACCCGTTGAGGAGCTGCAGGTCCTGGGTGGTGTAGAAGAGGTGCAGCTGAGGCAACCACATCTGCACATCAGCCCCTTGCAGCAGGCAGAGGCAGACTTCCTTGATCATCGAGAGCAGGAAGAAAAGGCGTGTCCCCTGACATGCTGTGGAACCTGGACCTCCACCACTGTCCTCAGCTAAGCCTCCTTCTCTTTCTATCCTGGACTATGCCCCACACCACATGTGTGGACACTCCACACCCCAGCCTACATGACCAAGCTTTGTCCACACACCCCACGGAGAGCCGCCCTGAGCCCAGAGGTGCAGATGCTAGAGAAAAGGTGAGGCTGTGAATGAGGCCAGCACAGGCCTGGGAGGCAGGGCTGGGGCCTCTTGGGAACACTGGGGTCCTGGGGCTCAGAGCAGTCTGGAAGCAGGTCAATGGCATTGGGAAACACTATCCTTGAGCCTGCAGCGAGTGTGTAGCTAGGGGAGGGGCAGTCTCCCAAGTGGGACCAAAAGATGCATCTATCCTTTCACCCAGCTTTTGAGCAAAAGGATCTTACTGGGTTCCTTTCTTTTTTATATCTTTTCTTTCTTTTTTTTTTTTTTCACTACTGGGTATCAAACCCAGAGCCTCATGAATGCTAGGCAAGCGTGCCACCACTGACACCCCCAGACTTACATGCTATGTCTCCCCACAAAGCCAGGCAGCTGGTGAGTTTGCAATAAAAGGTGATCACATGAGTGATTTCTCTTTGGCCACCTACTGGCTGGTTTCTTGTGTGAAAACCAAGTCACTTTTCCTCTGTTGAGGGCATGTGGTTTTAAGATCCACAAGTTCTTTGATGTTCTCCTGAAGACGTGGAGCCTATAGTCTTGGTGGCTGGCGTCTAAAAAATAAAGCAGAAATGTTGTGCAACTTTAGAAACTAGGCCATCAAAGGTGTTGTGACTTTCTCCTCTTTAATCATCTCCTCTGGGATCATTGCTCAGGGGCAGACAGGTGCCATGTCATGAGGACACTTGGGCAACTCTGTGGAGAGGCTCACATAATGCGGAATGGACCGCTTCTGCCAACAGCCAGGTTGGAAACCTGTGCTCTGGTCCTGTGAAGCAGCAGATGACTGCAGCAATGACTGACAGCTTGACAGTGTCCTCAGGAGAGACCCTGAGCCTCAGACACCACCAAGCTAAGCTTCTCCCTGAGGAAAATGAGATCTTAGTTATCACTTGGAGTTGCTAAGTTTGGGGGTAATTTGCCATGTTGTTGTTAGGTGCTGTTGAGTTGGGTCTGACTCATAGTGATCCTATGTACAACAGAAAGAAACACTATCCAACACTGTGCTGAGCCAGATCTTATGTGGGTGTTTCTCTGCTGCTCATTGGGTATTCAATGGCTGATTGTTTCAGGAGTGGCTGCAGGTCCTTCTCCCTAGCCTGCAGCACCCAATATTCCCATGTGGTCTCCCCTCCAAGTACTAACTAAGCATGACCCTGCTTAGCTTTGGAGATCTGACAAGATTGGACGCCAGGGCAGTGTGGCTGTGGGCAACTTTGCAGGTGTTATTGTTGAGTGCCATAGAGTTGGTTCTGACTCATAGTGACCCTATATCCAACAGGACAAAACACTCCCTGACACTATATCAATGCTTCTCTTCTATTCATAGGGCTTTCAATGGCTGATTGTTTTAGGATTGCTTTGGAAGTGGGCTACCAAGTCCTCCCATTTTATATAGTGTTGGGGATCAGACTCAGGGCCTCAGAGAGTGCAGAACAGTACTCTACTACCCAAGCTAAACCCCAGCCATGTAGCTATAAATAACTAATATAGGCTTCAAGAAGGTCCCAATAAGGACTATGCCTATTTTCTTCTTGAGTTTTTCAGCCAAGAAAGATAATAAAAGCAGACATGGAAGGTGGCATAAGGCTTCTATTAGTGATAAGGGCCAGATTGAGGATATAGTCAAGGTCTTCAGCCACTGAGCCTGCTACTCTTGAGCCTCAGAATTTAGGGAGACTTACCTACACAGTCCCAAGGAACATTAGGTGTTTCTTTGCAGAGTAAAAGCATAAAGGAGGGGAAGTACTCAACAGATGGGCTCACATCCAAGAGAGACAAGGTATGGATGTTAGGCCAGCCATTCTTCACAAAAACTAAGAATGTATCACCCATCATCTGCCACATCCACCATGGAAGGAAGGAGCAGTGAGGTGAAGAGAGTTCCACAAGTTCCAATCCTTCAGCTTCCTTCAGGGGAAGGAAACATCAGGAGTGATGCTATAGTTTGGATCTTAAGTGTCCCGCAGAGGTCTAAATAGTTAAAGGTGCACTCCCCAGTATGGCACTATCAGGAGGTGGTGGGACGTTCAGGAGGTGGAGCCTTTTGAGAGGTCTGTAGGTCATTGGAGTGTTCCCTCGAAGATTTTAGGACCCAGTCTCTTGCCTTGTTTCTGCTCCCTGGCAATGAGGTGAGCGGTCTTGCTCCACCATGCACTCTGTCATAATGAGCTGCCTTGTCACAGGCCCAAAAGCACCAGGGCCAACTGACCATGGACTGGAACCTCCAAAACTGTGAGCCAAAATAAACCTTTCCTCTTCATAAGTTAGCAATCTCAGGCATTTGTTGCGTCATGGAAAGCTGACTGACATAAGTGAGGAAGGAGGTCCTCTGTCAGATGCTTCCCTTACTGCTGAAGTCCTATCCATGAACGTCTTTCCTCCCATGGTGTTGGCACCTTGGGTGACTTCTCCATCTCTGTGTCTAACAGTCTTGTTCTTCTGCCTCTCTCTGTGGTGTCCTGGGGACCTTTTGCTGACTTGGTGCTTTCTGTAGTGGTCTTCACAGAGCAGGCCCTCACTCAGGACTTAGTGGGAGTCATGATGCTTCAAACCTGCCAGTTTGTTAAGGATGGAATCCAGGGTCTTATGAACAATAGGCAAATGCTCTACCAACAAGCGAGTCCCAGTCCCAGTCCCAGTCCTTAAGCTTGCCATTTCAAAAATAAGAACTTATTTTCTTTTTTGCTGGTACTCTTTCCTCCAAGCTTTCGAGGGTATCGTTTTGTTAAATCATGCATGCTGATGGGCCAAACCATCTTTGCCAGAATACTGTATATATGTGAAATCACTTTCTTATCTTTTCTTTTCTTTCTTTCTTCCTTTTTTTTCTTTTTCTTTTTTTTTTTAAACAAAGACCTTATCAAGGAAGATCATTTCATTTTGTGAGTGGGAAATCTGGCTCTGGAATTTTCTTTCTTTTGTTTTTCTTTTCCCTTTTCTTCTTTCTTCCTTTTGTCTCCTCCCCCTCCTCTTCCTCCTCCTCTTCTTCTTCTTCCTCTTCTGTCTCCTCCTCCTCCCCCTTCTTGTTCTTCTCATCTTGTTGAAGCAGGGTCTCACATTGTAGCTCTTATGATTTAAATCTAAAATGTCCCCTAAAAGTCATGTGTTTAAACATTTGGTCCCCAGCTGGTGAAGCTGTCCTGGGAGGCTATGAAACTTTGGGATGTGGGCCCTAGCTTTGTTGAAATAAGTCACTAGGGATGGTCTTTGGAGGTTTTATGTGGGCCCCCATTTCTTGTCACGTCTGTCAGTTTGCCGCACTGTGGGGGCTTGTGTGTTGCGATGAGGCTGAGAGCTCTGCCACTGTAACCTCGGACATGAGCAAGGTTACCCATGGTGGATAGGTTTTCAGTTGAGCTTCCAGATTAAGACAGACTAGGGAGTAGGACCTGGCGAGCCACTCCCGAAACAACTAGCCATTGAAACCCCTATGGATACCAAAGAAACACTGCCAGATATAGTGCCAGAAAATGAGCCCCCAAGGTTGGAAGGCACTCAAAAGACTACTGGGGAAGAGTTGCCTCCTCAAAGTAGAGTCTACCGTGATGACGGAAATGGAGTAAAACCCCAGGGTGCTCAATTTGCCGATATAGCACGATTCAAAATGAGGAGAAACAACTGTAAACATCCATTAATAACTGGAACATGGAATGTACATATGAATCTAGGAAAATTAGAAATTGTTAAAAGAGAAATGGAGCGCATAAACATTGACATTCTAGGCATCAGTGAGCTAAAATGGACC
>VMDO01023696.1:0-25189 GCA_007922755.1 Pedetes capensis
TGTATTTGGTTCTGGGAGGTTGAACCGAAGGCCTCACACATGCTTTGCAGATGCCCTGTCACTGAGCTGCATCCCCAACCCCATTTTTACTTTTTATTTTGAGACAGGGTCTCACTAAGTTACGCAGGCTGCCTCTGGCCTTGAGTTTGCTATCCTCCTGCCTCCTCCTCCTGGGTTGTTGGATTTACAGGTGTGCTCCACTGCACCTGGCTAAGTTTGTAGGCTTTGATGCGACTATGTCTGTCCACCCTGTTTCTTGCATGTTTGTACAGTTCACTTTCCCAGCTGTATTTCTCATTATGTCTTTTTTGTGCACTACTTCATGGGTTTCACAACCCATGAGATGAGATAGGACAAGCTTTCCAAAGCTGTTTGTCATTTGCTAGGAGCAAGATTCAAATACTTTTTATATATCCTTCATGGGAATGGGGAATATGCCCATTACATTCCCTTTCTATGGGTGCATGTGTTGACTGTGAACATAATCTTTTCCCTGCAGGTGGTAGGGTGCATTGTGCTCCCAAGTGAGCACCTTGAAACCTTTGATCAGTTGCAGATCCAGCCCCAGATTTACTTCCTAAGTGAATCAGAAGCAACTCTCAGAGTTTCTCTAACTCCTAAGGACATTCAAAAAGCTTTCTGAAGCTGATTGATATTTATTTGAATCCAAGGATTAGGAACCTTTGCTCCTTTCTCATGCAGGTGGAGAAAATGTGCAGTGTCCTGGATTTCTTAGGTTCCACATGTCTTCCATGAAGTATGCTATCTTCTGCCCATGGTAGAAGTACAGTTCTCTGCCAAGACAGTCTCCTAGTTGTTTTCTGGCAGGTACAGTGCTAGTGCAAAATTCTCTTGCTAAGTGAACCAGACAGAATTCCCTGTGTCCCTCAAGGTCAAGGGAACTGAAAAAACCCAATGGACTAAAATTAACCAAGAGTTTCCAGCTCATTTCTTCATCCAGCTCTTCTGTAGATATTGCAAGTGTTCAATTAGAGTCTAAAACTTTGAAAGGGTTGTGTCAGATTCTCCTTGCCACCTCAATGCTTGTTTCCAGGGACAGACCAATTTCTGCTGCTTCCTACTCTGCCATTGTCCATGACTTCTGACATCCATTTTCTTGAAACTATCAGACTTTTTTGTCTGTTTATGAGTTAATATTTTTCTTTAATATAGATGTTCCTCAAGTTTTTGTATTCTTAGCTCTCATTTGAATGTCATAGCTCTGGAATGGGACATAAAAATCTCCTACTTCACAGATGAAGCAGCTGTTTCAGAAGTTATTTGTCTAAGTTTGCACAGCTCATTTCCAGTAAGATGTCTTTGTTGATATTTTGATATTGTTATCCCACTATTGTCGGAGTAAAAGGGGGAAGACCCTTTTCTAAAATATCTGAAGAGCAGTTCCTTTTGATATATATAAGTATATATATTACATATATAATATATATGTGTATATATAATTATTTTGATATTGATGTACTTTAGGAAAATGAATATTTGGAACAGAGAATGGAGAAATGTATTTTTATTATGTATTTTGATTGTACATATTAATGGGGTATGGAGTGATAATTCATTTCATATATATTGTGTGATAATCAAATCAGAATTGTTGACACTTCCATGTCCTCAAAATATATACAAAAGTTATTTGATTAATATATAGAGGTAATTATACATGTTTAGAGATATATGATTTTTATTTATATATTTATTTTTATTATATTTTATTGGTATTTTTAATGTGCAACTTAATGGGTCTCATTATGACATTTCCATACATGCATTTCATTGTACATTGCTCATGTTCATTTCCCCCTTACCCTCTCATGACCCCCGTATAATATAATTTTTTAAAACTGCATACAGTATAGTGAAATTCATATTGGGATTTTCACAGAATTGCAGCCTGTAATGTGCACTAGTTCTCTCAAGAAATGGATTTCATTATGACTGTCCTTGCCCAGGTACCCCTAAGAAAATCTCCCTGTAGTATTGGAGCCTTCACCTGAGTCAAAGAGCCACTGCAGTGTTTTGTCAGATATTCCTGAGAAGATTGACTGATGATAAGAGAGAAGTTGGGAAATGAAAATGAGAAAAGAGGAGATGCAGGAGAATACCTGGAGGTCATATTGGGGTAAAGTGAGGCAAAACCAGTTGTACTTGCACTTTCAAACCTGGATGTTTTACTTTGTGGGTTTTCTCATGAAGGCTGATTTATAAATTTAAGATCCCCTGAAAAGGCTTGGTCTTTGTTGGCTGCTGATTTCGTTGTAGTTTCAGACATCTGGTCCAAAAATGCCAGTCAGTGTGGGTAAACTTACATTTTAGAACATACCAGTTTGGGCATTTTACTCTGTTTCCTCTCTATAATGTGACATGTTGGGGTTTCAGGTGTTTCCATTTTGAATCCCTCATAATAATATTAAAAATGTATTTGTGAATAGCTAAGAAGTCAACAGTGTGTCATAACCTCCTGCTTTGCAATTTCAAATACTGTGATCATTGATTCTTCTCCTATAGCTCATACTATGGGTTCTTGATTGTCAAATAAATTTGGGCAATGCTGAAATTAGATTTTCAGCAGTGTTTTTTCATTTAAGTGCCTCTTGAGCTGATATCAATGAGATTCAAAAGAAAGTAACCATTATTTTTCTTTTACACTATGCATACTTGCTGCTGCTTCTCATGTCTGTGCTGGTAGTCCAGGCAGATTCCATAGATTTTATGTTTCCTCTTATGTAATCCAATGTCTTGTAATTATTTTTGATCTTTATGAAGTTTGTTATACTGTAATCATCAATACCACAATTTCTGAGTAGTGGGAATTATCTTTCACTTTCAACTGGGGCTTGCTTCAAGATTGGCATCTTGCAAGTAATAATTGCATAGGGATATGGTGGGTGGAAATAAGCTGCACTGTTTATCTTTCTTTTCTCCATCTCTGAAATTGTACAGATGTTAATTCTCATTGATGCCATCCCTGGGGAGATAAAGACTCAAGGAGAGGAACACACCATTATATAGTTGGCTAAGTTGTAATGTGGATCTGCACAACTGAGTTACAGAGGGAATACTAAGCAAACTCTCTCTTGGGAATATTTACATTTTCCTACAGGGACCTCAGACCTCATGTCCCTGTCACATGCAGTGCCTTTTTTTATATGATTGATCACCATCTTCCTACTAAGTCCTTAGGCTTTTTATGCTTTCAGCTCTTTTGAGTCATTTGCTTCTTTAGCATGCTCTCTCTCTCTCTCTCTCTCTCTCTCTCTCTCTCTGGCGGTACTAGGGGTTGAACCCAGGGCCTTACGCTTGCATGCTTTGCAAGTGGTGGACCACTGAGCTGCCACCTCCAGGCCATTTTTTTACTTTTTGAGACAGGGTCTCACTAAATTATGCAGACTGCCTCTGGTCTCGAACTTGTGATCCTCCTGCCTCCACCTCCCCAGCCGCTGGGATTACAGGTGTGCACCACAGTGCCTGGCTCACATGTTCTCTTTTTGAGACAAGGTCTCACTATGTTGTCCAGGCTGATCTTGAACTTGTAGGGTCAAGTGTTCCTCCTGCCTTGGCCTTCTGAGTACTGGAACTACAGGTGTGTACCACCATTTTCTGTTTTTAATTGACAAGTAATAATTGTGTATATTTATGGGGTATAATGTGATGTTTTGATCCATGTGTACATTGTAGAAAGAGCCAATCAAGATTAACATCACTTTTACATGGTTCTCAGGCGACTCTTTTTCCCCAGGGCATATAATTATCAATTCTGGGAATGAAGATCTTATTTCTGTAAATGGTGGAATTGCTATTCTGTCAAGGGTGTACTCTTACTGTTTGTTCTGCAGAGGCACTTTCAGCCCCAGCCTCTTGATTTTACTGATGTGAGTCAGACATTCATTCTTGCATCCTTCAATCTTTTTTTTTTTTTTTTTTTTTTGCGGTACTGGGGGTTGAACCCAGGGCCTTGCACTTGCATGCTTTGCAAGTGCTAGACCACTGAGCTGTGCCCCAGTGCATTTTTTTAGTTTTTGAGACAGGGTCTTGCTAAGTTATGCAGACTGCCTCTGGTCTCCAACTTGCGATCCTCTCGCCTCTGCCTCCTGAGCCGCTGGGATTACAGGCATGTGCCACTGCGCCCCGCATTCATTCTTCAACCTTTTGAGCATCAATAAAGCTTTTTCTAGTTCTCCATCAGTGGTGTGCAACAATAAGGAAAGAAGCCTGTTCCTGCAGAGTTAATACACAATACACTCATAAATCTTTCTAAAATTTTCTCCATCTTCCACATAAACTTTTATATCTTTGTGGTGGATGGTTGGGTAATGTCATAAAAACCCATTTCATTCCCTTTTTATGCAAGTTGGCCTAGTAGCTCACTTTAGAATATGAGAGTATTTGGTATTTATGTTCTTGACTTTTGGACTCTGCCAGGGTCTTCCCTAAGAGGGTAGCATTCAGTGTCCTGTTCAATATTGGCTTACAGGAATGTGATTTCCTCTGACTTGCCACTAGACAATCCTAGCTCCTAGGATTTCACAAGCCATCATTCTCTTGTATTTTCTGTCTTTCTAAGGGTTCCTCTTGGTTATTTTCATTTTGATACAACCTCAGGCTACTATTGTAGCATCCACATGGAACACTGGAAAACAGTCTTTATTCTACCTGTGGTGGGAGTGAAGTTTATTCCTAAGCTTCTGGTAGGGGGTGCTAGCCCTAGATTCTTGACTTCCCTTGGTAATCAATAACTAAACCCTGTGTTTCTCCAACTTCTGGGGATATGAAGCAAATTTGCCAAAGCTCTCTGTTATTTTCTTGAAGCAAAGTAATCTTTGTCCCTCCCTCTTTAGAGTGGAAAATAATCCCATAATATCTTTCTCAGAGCTGACTTGTCCTCATGGAGAATGCAATACATTCTTCTCCAGACACTGGAAAGGTAGGTAGCTACTAGGAAGCCCCATTTTCACTTGTGGAAGGGGAAATGTCAGCCTGAAATCTATTCCTGTGTAAGATACCAATCTCTATGTCAAAGTCATGATTGAAGCATCCAGAAGCAGTTCTTTTGCATCAGCCAACCCATCCTTATCTCAATTCATTGTAATTGTTGTTGTTGTTGTTAGGTGCCATAGAGTTGAGTCCTGCTCATAGCAATCCTATGTACAACAGAAAAAAATACTACCTGACACTGTGCCATGCCTGGGACTATGTCACTGCTTCCCTGCTACTCATACAGTTTTTGATGGCTAATTGTTTTAGGTTGTTTTGGGAGTGGGCTGCCAGGTCCTTCTCCTGTTTTTATGGTGCTGGAGATTGAACCGAGGGCCTCAGAAGGCACAGAGCAAACACTCTACCAACTGAGCTAAACCTCAGCCTGAAACATTACCTGACACTATGCTATGCCCAACACTATTGTCACTGCTTCTCTGCTATTCATAGGGTTTTCAATGGCTGGTTGTTTAGGGAGTGGGCTGCCAGATCCTTCTCCCATTGTAGGTCTCTAGGTATGCAAGCACAGTGACATCTGCCTTTGTGTCTAAAATGAATGGCTGAAAAAAAATTGGGACATGTCTGCCATTAGGTCTCCAATACAACTTGGCTAGTGGGTAAAGCCTGATGTTCCAAATAGAGAATGTCTAGGGTACCACCCTGGCATCAGATCCTGTCTGACCTCAGAAGCTAAGTAGTGTTGGGCCTGGTTAGTCCTTGAATGGGAGACCACCTGGGAATACCAGGTGATATAGGCTTGGGAGAAGGACCTGACAGCCCACTCCTGAGACAATCAGCCATTGAAGACTATGAATAGCAAAGAAGCCCTGACATAGTGCTGGGCATGGCACAGTGTCAGAGAGTGACTTGTTCTATTGTATATGGGGTGGCTGGGGGTTTCGACTCAGTCAGTAGAGTGCGGCTCCATCCTTCCTGAGGAGCTGGGTTCAATTCCCCACACCACAAATATGGGAGAGTAGTCCCAAGAGCCCACTCCTTCAAGTGACGGGCCAATGAAATCCCTAAAAATAGCAGGGGAACATAGACACATTGCCTGGAAGCCTCACCGGCTTTATAAGCCTACAGCCATACCACTGTGGTGTCCTATCCCATCAGATCTGGGAAGCTATGCAGGGTCGGCCTGGTTAGTACTTGGATGGGAGACTCCCTGGGAATACCAGAAGCTGTAGGCTTGGGAGAAGGACCCAGCAACCCACTCCCAAAAATCAATCCACCATTGAAAACCCTATGAATATCAGAGAAGCACTGACAATAGAGTTTCACCTGTTGTACATAGGGTCTGTATGAGTCGGACACCAACTCGATGGCACCTAGCAACAATCAGTCAGACCCAATTTGACAGCACCTAACAACAACAAGTTAGCAAAGAGACGTCTGTGAAAGTTACAGTTTTCATTGTTAATGTTGCTTTTTCTTTAAACATTCACTGTATTTTTTGTTCACACCTTGTATATGCAAATTTTTGTAACTGATAGTTTTGTGTGTTTTGGAGGTAATGTTTGAGTAAAGTGTGTTTAATTGTTCTCTTGATTGTAAGGGATATTCCCAGTGGGGAAGTGCCATGGTTAGAATAGTAATAGTTGGACCATTGGACAATATGGAGCCCAATGGATTTCTGTAGCCCAGCCATGAGGTATCTTATCAGTTAATGTGAAGTAGAATGAGTAAAACAGGTTCCTGCATTGATCAAGGAACTAATGAAAGCAGAGATGCTTAAAAAGACCATGTCATCCTGCAGTAGTCCTGTATGACCAATGATAAAATCCAGTGGTATGTGACATGGCATTGTGGATTACTACAAATCCAGTGCATCAGCAGTCCTCCTTGTCCATTCATTTTCAGATATCATCATGATTACAAAGTCCACTGTGCAGAGTGAAGGGCCTGGTGTGCACTGCTGGCTATGTTAATGTTTTCTTCAGATGCCATTACAATCAGATAATCAGTGCCTATTGCCTTTATGTGATTTGGCTTGCATACTATGCTCTGCATTTGGCTGCATGGAGAGCAAAGGATTCCCATGATTTTTCAGTGGTGTATTGGCTGATATCTACAAAATACTGAATTCTTACCAGAGATGTCATAGTACTATTAAGTGATAATATTACTCTGGTTGGAAGGGCTGAAGGGCTGTCTTATTTAGATGGTCCAATAGCCAAGTAACCTAGGATGGAAGATTATTACTGATAAAGATCACTGGCCATCCATCCAGATGTAATTCTGGTGAATAGTGTTAGCTGGGAATGGACATCAGCAAGACAGAAGTATAATTTTTTCCATCACTGTATTAGTTAGCTTTTGTATCGCTGTGAACAAAATACATGACAGAGATAGCTTAAAGAAATAAAGGTTTATTTGTCTCATAGTTTCAGAGGGTATCACTCTATAGTGCAGGAGAAAGCATGGTCAAGGAGCTCAGTCCACGGTAGCAGGAGCATGTGGTGGTGGCTCTTCATATCACAGTGGACCAGGAAGCAGAGAGCCAGACAAGAACTGGAGGCCTGGGTGAAACCTTCAAAGGCCTGCAGCAGTTACCTACTTTCGCCAGCTAGGTCTCACCTCCCAAAGTTTTACAGCCTTCCAAAACAGAGCCACCAGGTGGGGACTAGGTATTCAAACATGAACCTGTGGGAGCTATTTTGTAGTCAACCCGTAACAATGACTTATTCTCCCTGCAGAAAAATATCCTTTTGAAAAACCATCCACATATCAGAAATACCTTCCTAAAAGTTAAGGAAATCAGAGATTACAGTATCTGGGTGTATTACAGAAATAAGAAAAGATGTATTGACGATGATGGGAAGGACAATTCTACATTACCCATGTCATCCTTTCTCCAACCCCAGAGCATGAAGAGAGAGAGATCGTCCTAGACTCCAAACCAGCCCTACTACCATGCTTGTTGTTGTTGTTATTGTGTGCTGTTGAGTAGGTATCTGACTCATAGGGACCCTCATAGGGTTTTCAATGGCTGTTTCGGGATTGCCTTGGGAGTGGATTGCCACGTCCTTCTCCCATTTTTGTGGTGCTGGGAATTGAATTCGGGACCTCAGAGACTGCAGCACAGCACTCTACCAACTGAGCTAAATCCCAGCCCTACTATCATGATAGCCACTATAATCTCAGGCTTCAGGTCTGTCGTAGTATCACCCTGTCCTTCACAGCCCTAATTATCTAAAAAAAATGAAGAAAACAATCTCATTTACAATAGCTCCTAAAAATAAAATACTTAGGAACAAATTTAACCAAATATATGAAGGAATTGTACACTGAAAGCTATAAAACACTGATGAAAGAAACTGTTGTTGTTGTTAGGTGCCATCTAGTTGGTATCCGACTCATAGCGACCCTCATAGGGTTTTCAATGGCTGACTGTTTCGGGATTGCCTTGGGAGTGGATTGCCAGGTCCTTCTCCCATTTTTGTGGTGCTGGGAATTGAACTCAGGACCTGAGAGACTGCAGCACAGCGCTCTACCAACTGAGCTAAATCCCAGCCTTGAAAGAAACTGAAGAAGGCACAAATAAATGGAAAGATATCCTGTGTTCATGGATTAGAAGAATTAATATTGCTAAAATGCCATGGAACCCAAGGTAAACTACAGACTCAATGCAATCCCCATAAAAATTCCAAGGATGTTTTTCATAGAAATAGAATAAACAATCCTAAAATTCATATGGTACTATAAAAAGACCCCAAATAGAAAAAGCAATCTTTAGCGAGGAGAAAGAGGTCAGAGTCATCCCACTACCTGATTTCAAAATCTACTACCAAGTTATAATAAGCAAAATAACATGGTACTGACATAAGAATAGGCACGTAGACTAACAGGATAGAAAGATGAGAAATAAATCCATGCAGTTATTGTCAGTTGATTTTTGACAAAGATGCCAAAAACACACAATGGGGAAAGGACAGTCTCTTCAGTAAATGATATTGGGATATCTATATGCAGAGGAATGAGATTAGTTCCTTGTCTCATACCATATAAAAGCCCACTGAAAATGGGTTTAATACTTAAATGTAAGACCTAAAACTATAAAACTACTAGAGGAAACATAGGAAGAAAGCTCCAGGTTATTGGTCTTGGCAATGAATTTTTGGTTAAGCAGCCCAAAGTGCAAGCAACAAAAGCAAAAATGGGCAAATTGGATTGCATCAAACTAAGAAGCTTCTGTACTACTAAGGAAAAAAAATTAACAGTGTGAAGAGATAACCTACAGAATGGAGGAAAGTATTTGCAAACTATACATCTGATAAAGTGTTACTATCTAAAATATATAATGAATCCATACAACTTCAAAGTAAGTGTATTAGCTGGTATGCCACTGTGGCAAAACACCTGGCTGGGGCAATCTTATGGAAAGAATGATTTATTTGGGGCTCATGGTTAGAGGGTCACAGTCCATGATGGTGGGGAGGCATGGTGGCAGAGTAGCTGGTGTCAGGGCCAGTGTCAGATAACCTCCTCACATCTTGGTGATCAGGAAGCAGAGAGAGCATGTGACAGGAATCAGGTATCCAGGTAAAACCTCCAAAGGCCCACCCCCAGCGATCTACTTGTACAGGCAAGTCCTGTCTCCAAAAGTTCCATAACCTCTCAGGACAGTGGAAGCAGCTGGGGACCAAATGTTCAAACATATGACATTTGGGGGACATTTTAGATTCAAACCATGGCATCAAGAAACCATAAATCTTGATCTAAAAATAAGAAAGGATCTGAATAAACCTTTTCCAAAAGAAGTTATACAAATGACCAGTAGTATAGAAAAAGAAGCTCAAAATTACTAATCATCAGAAAAATGCAAATTAAAACCACAATGAAATATTACCTCACTCATGTTAGAATGGCTATTATGAAAAAGACAAAAGATAGCAAGTGTTGGAGAGATTGTAGAGAAAGGGGAACCCTTTCACACTGTTGGTAGAAATGTAAATTAATAAAGCCATTATGGAAAACAGTATGGTGGTTCCTCAAAAATTAAAACTAGAGCTATCATATGATCCAATAATCTCATTATGTGGTATATAAGACCGCTGCGCTGCAGTCTCTGAGGTCCCGAGTTCAATTCCCAGCACCGCAAAAATGGGAGAAGGACTTGGCAATCCACTCCCAAGGCAATCCCGAAACAGTCAGCCATTGAAAACCCTATGAGGGTCGCTATGAGTCGGAATCCAACTCAACGGCACCTAACAACAACAACAACAATTCAAAGTGAAACAAATCAATATGTCAAAGAGATGTCTGTACTCCCATGTTCATGGCACCAGTACTCACAACAGAGAAGATATGGAATCAACCTGAGTCTATCAATGGCTGAATGGATAACAAAAATGTGGTATATATACACAGTGGAATACTACTTAGCTTTAAAAAGAAGGACATCCTGTCATGTTTTACAGCACAGTTAAAACTGGAGGAAGTTATCTTAAGTGAAATAAGCCAGGCACAGAAAGACAAATGTTGCAGGATTTCATTTATATGTAGAATCTCCAAATGCTGAATTTGGAGAAGTCAAGAGTCTATAATTGAAAACCTCTCAAGAAGGAAAAGCACAGTGGTGAATTCTACCAAACATTTAAATAATAAACATCAAATCCTCAAACTTTTCAAAAAATTGAAGGAGGAACACTTCTGAACTCTTTCTCTGGGGCTGGCATCACCCTGCTACCAAAAAACAGATGAAAAAACTGCAAGAAAAGAATACTATAGTCCAATATCCTTGATGAACATAAATGCAAAAGTCCTCAATAAAATACTAGAAAATTAAATTCAATAGAGTCTTAGAAAAGGATCATATACTATGACCAAGTGGCATTTATCTTTGGATGCAAGGATGGTTTAACATATCCTTTACATATGTAAATCAATTAATATGATTCACCTCATTAATAGAACAAAGTATAAAAATCACATGATCATCTCAATAGATGATGGGGAAAGAATAGGAACACATTCTTTCCATATCTGGGAAGAGCATGATGTTAATGATGAATATGTGATGATAACTACTCGAGTGTTCCTAGAGTGCCCAATATGTCTAAGGATGGGAGATGTTCTGAGATGGTACAAGTTATATAAGGAAGGAATTGATAAACCATATAAGGATGATCTGGGCACATTGTGTGGATTGTACAGTGGGCACATTGTAAAAAGTTGGGTAGCCATAGGGAGTGGTCTTGCTGACAGCAAACAGTTACACAAACCCATAGATCCTTTCTCAGGGCTTCCCCACTTCAGTATGACCCATGGTCCCTCTGTCCCCATGACTTTTATACTCCTCTGTTGTTCATCTTGTTGCTTTGGCTTTTCTCTCTATGACTAGTCTTTGTCCTTCCACTCTTTAAGTTTTGCTGTTCTGTAAGGATCTGTCTTTAAACTCTTTGTCATTTCATGTCCCTCCTTTTCCAAATTTCTCCAGTGTGAAGATGATGTCTTTGTCTATATTTCTTCTCTTGACATCTCTTACTTCTAGCTTTGTACTGTAACATCTACACTGTTCATTTCTCTGCCATGAAAATTCTGGGTGGGAACTCTAAGCTGGTATTGCGCTTTTACTTGTTACTCTGCCACCTTACACTGTTCTCTTCCTTCGTATGATCAAAGATTGCTGAACACCATATATAATCCCTAGGTGGAGGGACAAAGGGAAGTGGCTAAGGTCTGTAGTCTTTATAGGAGGCTTGGGCATTTGCTCAGGTAAAAATTTCAATACTGTAAGAGAAAGTGACTGTGAATGCTTATCAATGACTAACCTCTTCTTCCTCAGGTGTTCTAACTGATTTCAAGTGGACTAGAGAGTTATTGGAGCTGCCTTCTCTATATTAGCTGACATCTTGTCCTCAAGGCAGACAAGTGCTGGGTCAGTGCACTTATTGTGGTTGTTTTTGTCCTTTCTGTTATCTTGAACTAATGTTTTTAAATATCACAGTTCTTTTTGTGGATAGGTAAACTTGATAATATTTAGGGTTTTATAAGTTTAGTTAAAAGCTACTTGGAGGTGGTGTCCATTGCAAAATGCCAAAGAGGGACAGGGCCATGGTCAAGAGGGCACCAGGGACATATCTTGCTATATTTGTTCAGTGTTTCCTGGTGATAGGGAGATTGACATAGAGGAGGATCCAAGAGGAGAGTTTGTAGTATTGGAATATAAAACTTGTTATGAAAATGTCCTTGTCTGCAGGTCTTCCTTCTGAGTATTGTACAAACCTTAGCCTGACTCCCACAATATGGTGGATGACACATATATTCTGCAACCAGATAAAAGGATGCCGTGATGGTAGGGAAGATAAATGCAGGTATCAGAAATATGACTGAATGCTCATTTTACAATACATGCCCCTCTCCAATAGAATCTTCTTTTTACAATTCAAGCGTAAGTCAGAAACCTTAGCTGAAAAAGTTCTCAGGCAGAGAATCATATGTGCTCTAGGAAGGAAGACCATCTATATAACTGAATACTGAGCATAGGAAGAGGTGCCCTACTCTACTCTGGAATAGTTGTCATGTAGTCAAAGAAACATAATTAATGCTGTGTTACAGTGTCAGCTTCACAGTTGTCCTTCTCTCAGTGACCATATGAAACACACAAATTTTGTTTCTCAGTTCTGTTGTTCCAGGCATCTCTTTTGACATATTTAAAAAGAATGTTATTAACATGAAAAGACATATTTGAAATGTTCTACTGACATAAACACAGCAGAGAAAAAGTTTGACAATAGAATAACATTGTGTAGAATAGGACCAAGTTGAGAATGCAATTAGAATGCATATTTGCACGAGAACCAAGTCTGAACATATATTTACGTGACATAAGATCCATGACTCTTCCCTTTTATTAGCTGGTAGGTGATCATCAAAACAGTTTTTTTTTAAATTTAAAATGGGAAAAAATGCAGTGATGTGTCTTCAGAAGAGTTTTCTTCTCTTTCCTTTGTTACCTCTCATGCTTGATCCTTGAATGTTATGAATTTTGGACACTTTCTTTCTTTTTGAGGTGCTGATGATCAAACCCAGACCTTTGTGCATGCTAGGCAGGTGCTCTACCACTGATATACATCCACAGTCCTTGAATTTTGGATCAAATATCAAGAAGTTTTACCTTCATAACCAGAAATTCATATAATGAGGAAGAATCAGATGAAGGCAATGAAGTAGTAGAATGACTTAAAGTGAAAATGTTTCTTTGTAGTTCCACTAGATGGCAACACAGATTACATTTTGTATCCTTACAATGATTGTGTTATACATAAAATGCCCACTTCTCTAAAACTAGAAAAACAATTTTAGAATAGTGAAAATTGTACCTGAAACACTGCTTCCTTTGTAGAGGGTAGAACAAAATTGGGTTTAAATATATTAAAGACAGTTCCAATAAAGCTTTTTTTTCTTAGTAATCTGTTCAAATGCCAAGAAAACACCAGTTCCAGGCTTGGTTTCTGGTGACTTTTGACTTGTATTTGATAAAAGTTTGCAGGAAAATATGGGTCCTTTATTGACTGTTTCTCCTGATGTTATGAAATATGTATACTTTAAAATGACTTCTTTCTAGATTTCCATGGTGGACCCTGAAAAATTCTTTGTGTTGAAATAAAACTTGAAATTACAAAGAATATTTGAGGAAGTAATTTGGTAGTGGAATAAAAGCAAAAATAATTGTCTAAAACATTATTTTATCTGATTCTCACCTATTCCCTATAAACTCTTCATTAGTTTTTTTTCAAGCAGAATATCATAGTGATAATTTTCCATGGTGCTTCATGGTTTAACTAAGGGAACCCAATTAAAAATAGATACTTTGGAAGGGGACAGGATTAAAGGAAGTAAATGAATAAAAAGTTGTTTTCAGAGGAACTCCACATTGATGAAAGACCACCAGCTGTTTCTTTATGTATGTTTATGTTAATAACTATAGAGATTCCTTAGTGTGATTCTTTATGAGAGTAAACAAAGTACTTGATAATGATTGATTTCATAGGCTAAAAAATTTCTGTCTGCTCCATCAAGTCTTACTAGACAGATGCTGGGAATTTGGGGCATGGACAGTAGCTAGAAAGGTTTCCTCAAGTTTCTGGGCAGCTTATCTTGTTGGCGTTATGTCCATTACTCTCAGGTCTCACCAATTCATTGTGCTCAGAGGACATCCAAGTCTCAGTATTTGTATCACAGGCTTGACAGATTTCCATAAAACCTCAGATTCCCCACACTTTGAGAGTAGATCTCAGGCAGTCATTCTCTCTCCTCTCTGGTGGAATAACTCTGGGCATGTGTTTTACACAGTGTGCCAAAGTTTCCCCAACAAGATGATGATGCAGCAGTTCTCCATAGGACCCCATTGTGGTAAGAAGTTTAATAATTTCCCAACTACTCCACTCATTCATTACTCTTTGGGATTACATCTCAAATAAGATCTTTTAAAATTTTAATTCAAATGAAATTCTTTACTGAGAAAATTTAAAATGATATATAGTTAGAAATAATAATAGGAAGAGTTCCCATGTATCCTTTTATCCTGTTTTCTCCAGTGGCATCATCTTGCAAAACTATACTACCAAATCACAACCAGGATATTTATATTGATATAATCCACCCACCTTCATCAGATTTTCCCAGTTTCCTTGAGGTTGTGTGTGTTTAGCTTTATACAATTGCATTCATATATGTATATATATATTATATATGAACATATATATTAAATCTATAAACACACACACACACACACACACACACACACCCACAAACACACTTGCAGCCATAGTACCCTGGCATCTGATCCCATCAGATCTTGGAAGCTATGCTAGGTCAGGCCTGCTCAGTACTTGGAAGGGAGACTGCCTGGGAACACCAGGTGCGGTAGGCTTGGGAGAAGGACCTGGAAACCCACTCCCAAAAAACAATCAGCCATTAAAAACCCTATGAATATCAGAGAAGCACTGACAGTAGTGTCAGGTATGGCACAGTGTTGGGTAGTGTTTCATCTATTGCACTTAAGGTTGCTATGAATTGGACCCAACTCGACAGTACCTAATAACAACTGTGTGTGTGTGTGTGTGTGTGTGTGTGTGTGTTTAATTGAAGCAAAATTCATATAACATAAAATTAACCACTATTAATTTTAAAATATGTAGTTAGTGGCATTAAGTAAATTCACAATTTTGTATAGTCATCACAACCATCAACTCTATTTCTAAGACATTTTTATAAACCTAAGAGGAAATACTATACCCATTAAACAGTCATTCCCTAATCCTCCATTAGCCCCTAGCAACCATTAGTCTTTTCCATCTCTGTGGATTTACATATTCTTAGTATTTTATATACATGGAATTATATAGTATGTGAATTTTATACTGGCTTCTTTAGGTTAGTATAATATTTCCAAGGTCCATCTGCATTGTATATGCATCAGTATTTCATTTCTCTCTTGCTCGCTTTTTCTTTTTCTTTCTTTCTTTTTTTCCTTCCTTTCTCTTTTCTTTTTCCTTCTTTCCTTCCTTCCCTTCCCCTTACCTACCCTACCCTCCCTTCCTTCCTTCTTTCCCTCCCTCCCTCCCTCCCTCTTTTCATCTTGCTATGTAGCCCAGGCTAGATGTAACTCACAACCCTTTTCTGCCTTCATCTTCCAAGTGCTGGAATTATAGGTGTGTTCACTATGCTCACCCTTCATTTCTTTTTTTTTTTGGCTCAACAATATCTGTGTTAGTCATCTTTTTCATCACTGTAACAAAATACCTGACATAAACAACTTAAGGGAGGAAGAATTTATTTTGGCTCATGGTTTCAGAGGCTTCATTCCATAGTCCTTGGCTCTATTGATTCTGGGCCCATGTTGATTCTGGGCTTATGGTGAGGCAGCAGGAGCATGTGGCAAAAGCTGCTTACTTCATGGTGGACAGGAAGCAGAGAGAACAAGAAACGGACTGACCATGGAGTACAACATTCTTTAGTTTGGTGATTAAATCAAAGCCATTTAAAAATGTAGTTTATGCAGTTAATTGCTATCACAAGTTGAGATTTTTTAAACCTCAGCAAAGCAACAAATGCTTCTAATAATATAGTAATACATAGAAGAAAAAAACTTTAAATAATTAAAATCAATTCTAAAATATTTATTTTGTTGCATGTTGCATTTTTGTACAAGCATAATACAATGAAGGAGCTGAATTAAATTTCTATGGTAAACTTAATCAAGTTCTGAATATCAAACTAACAGAAAATTTCAAAGCAAAACACAACTGTTTTAAGTCAGTTAATAACTTAGCATTATCTGAAAGAGACTTCATTTTACCTATTTTTTTCTGTTAACAATATGATTATATTTTCAGTTCAGAAATTGCTTCTCTTGTGTTATAGTTAGCAGTTTGTACCAATATAATTTTCAGTTATACATTCTTGTAATCATTTTAATTTTTGAGGGTGGCAGAATTTGATTTCATTGGTTTTTATGAAAAGCTTCTTGAATCTCATGATTAAATGAATGTGATTGATTTCATCAATTAAATATTGAATACGTTAAGAGAATTGCTTTTAATGGGCATATGTAAATATATTTGTAAAACTTACAAATGTATTTCATTGGTTTTGAGAAAGCCTATGGAGAAAGATTTAGGGTAACTGTACTAAATTTTATGAAGTTGACTTTGTATAAAAGATAACAAGAATTAAAAACCTGAGGCAGATTTGTGAAAAATTCTGTGAAAACAGGTTAATTTTATATGTAATGACTGTTGTTCTTCTGTAAGGCAGTCAGAACATTGATTAGAAAATTTTCAGATTTACCTCACACTGTGATAAAGGTATGTTTTCTAAGTATTAATGAATGTTTTTTTTCTGGTGGTTGCATTTTTCTAGGGAAATAAAGAAAGAAATACTTAAAAAAGACTCATGTGAGCAGATGTATGGTATTTTTTTAGCAGATGTATTCTTGAGGTAATGCTTTTTATGCTTTAGTGTGTGTATATGAATCACCTGTTAATCTTCATTTTAAAATGTGGATTCTGATTCACTAGGTCTGGGGTAAAGCCCAAGATTTTGTTTGTAACAGGCTCCCAGATAATGCTTTGTTGCTGGTCCAGGAGCCAACTGTTTGTAAGTCTGTTAGATTGGTGGATTCCACCCACAGGTTTTTTTTGTGTGTGTGTGTGGTGAAAAGATTCTCAATGGATATTAGTGGCTGTGTTTATATTTCAGTACTTCATTCAAGCAAGACTCTGGTGACTGCCGACTTTCTATTTCAAACTCAGTCATGAAGGGAGCATAAGCTGAGTGTGGTGGCACAGGGTTGTAATTCCAGCACTCTGCAGGTTGACACAGAAGGATGGTGAGTTTAAGATCAGCTTGGGCTACTACACAGCGAGACCCTGTTAAAAAATGAAAAAGGAGAATAGCCTGGCCTGTCCCTACTGTACATTTGTATAATTTCCTAGACCAGACACTGGGTGTGGTTATGAGCTGTTGACAAGTTTGGAAGCCACTACCACCCTTAGGCTGTGACAATTAGGAATTGAACCCAGTGTGAAACACTGTGGGAACAGGAGGATGGTGTCTTTTGTAACCTCTGCTGCTTCACAGTATATAGATCCCCCTTTTCAAAATGCTGCCTCTAAACCTTCACTTAAATTGCTTTCAGAGAAACAGAGGACTAAGGACCAGAAGCTTGCAGCTGTAGCACTCTGGCACCTGATCCTGTCAGATCTTGGAAGCTAAGCAGGGTCAGGTCTGGTTAGTACTTGGATGGGAGACTGCCTGGGAATTCCAGGCTTGGGAGAAGGACCCTGCAACCTACTCCCAAAAATCAGCCCACCATTGAAAACCCTATGAATAGCAGAGAAGCACTGACAATAGTTTTTGCCTATTGTATGTAGGGTCCCTATGAGTTGGACATCGACTTGATAACACCTAACAACAAGGACCAGAAACATGAATTACTTTTTTTGGTACCGAGAGGTTGAACCCAAGGCTTCATTTATGCTTCGCAAGTGCTCTAACACTGAGCAGCACCCTAGCCCATTCTTTATTTTTTATTTTGAAACAAGGTCTTGCTAATTTACCAAGGCTGCCTCTGACCTTAAACTTGCAAGCTTCCTGTCTTTGCCTCCCTAGTTACTGGGATTGTAGGCATGTGCTACCACACCGACCCAGATACATAAATTATTAAACTTTAATGTACATACAAATCATCTAGGGCAGGACTCCTCAAACCCTGAGCTGCGAACCGGTACTGATAAGAGTGGCCAGTAAGCAAGTGAAGCGTAATCTGTATTTATATAATAAATGTAATGTGCCTAAGTCATCCAGAACCCCCTTTTTTGTCAAAAAATTGCCTTCCATGAAACTGGTCCCTGGTGCAAAAAGTTTGGGGTCTGCTGATCTGGGGAACCCCTTTAAGACATTCCTGGATTGCATTTCTCAAGATTCTGTTGAGCTGGTCTGCGGTTTGGCCTGGAAATCTGTGATAGGCTTCCCAGGTAGTTCAGGCCCCAGTGGTCAAAGGACCACATTTTGAAAAACACTGAATTAGATCCTTATTTGGAAAAACACAAATTTATAATCTGCCACCTGGCATTTCATGTATTTTGATTTTAATATATAACTAATTTATCTCTGTCCATTGTATGTCATACTCAAAAGGCAGTTGAATGGAATTAAATGAAAAGATTACTTACAAATATGGTTGCTTGGTTGAGAGAACCAGTAAGAGATGACCCTGTGGCTAGCAACAGCTAGTATTCAATTCCATCCCTAGGCCTGAGGGAGAGGGAGCTATTACCCCATCCTGCTGAGACTTGTTGATTATTGCTAATTGCAGAGTGATCCTCCTATCAGCAGCACTAGGCCCTATATCAGACCGATTAAATTAAAACCTGCATTTTAAAACAAGACCCCAGTTTATCTCTACTTGTGTATGATGTTGTTGTTGTTAGGTGCCATCGAGTCGTGTCCGACTCATAGCGACCCTCATAGGGTTTTCAATGGCTGATTGGGGATTGCCTTGGGAGTGGATTGCCACGTCCTTCTCCCATTTTTTGCGGTGCTGGGAATTGAACTTGGGACCTCAGAGACTGCAGAGTGGCGCTCTACCTACTGAGCTAAATTCCAGCGCCCGTATTTGTGTATAGCTGTAGGAAAAGACAAATTGCTGAAACTATTGCCTTCAATAGAGGAAAACAGGCACTTCCAAACTGTGGGCAGGCAGGGAAAGAAACTGAAGAACAAGGATCTCAAGCTCTGTTTTGTCTCACCCTCCATGCTCCCTCTCATGCATCTGAGTGGCCACCCTCAACCAGAAGCCATGGGATAAGGGGTCATTTGATGCAACCCACGAAGGAAAGTGAGCAAAGAAGAAAGGAAGGTAGTGGAGGGGCAAACAGAATATTCAGCATACCCATTTAAAATAACCTCAGATGTATGGCATGTAATAAATCCAGCCCAAAAGCTTGGTTAAAGCAACATTTTGTAAAGAGTACAAGAATCAGGGTGGGGGAAGGAGTTATGGCTTGATTATAGGTGTGAGGAAGCTCTACATTTGGTTTTGTCCATTCTCAGCCCAGAATCATTATTGTCATTGCCAGGTAGGGTCCAATTAGAAAGCCCATTTATAACAATGTCTAGAGGTCTCTGTAACTTTGATCTTTAGGAAGAAAATAAAAGTATGATGGAATATATTTAGTTTAATGGGAACCATGAACATTTTAATATGTAATATTACATAATTATGTGCAACCACTATAAATTAAATGAAATGGGTTCTGATATTACTTTCAAGTTCCTAGTTCAAGGAATAGATGAAAACTCTCTTAGGAGTGACCAAAACAATGTTCTCTGGTCTGCCAAGGTCTGGATTTCCCTTCATGCATCACCCACGCTATTAGGGTGTCTCTTCTGCCTATAACAAAAGTGCAGTGGCTTAAACAAGATAGGGATTTATTTCTCTTTCAGGTAATGGTGGTATGACAATACTGCTCTATATGGTTGTACAGAGAACCAGTCCCCTCCTATCTTGCTGTTCCTTTGTCCTTCTCTGTGCATTCCTAAGAAGGCCAGCCACAACATTTATGTTCCAGACAGTGGCATGAAGAAGTGGTAGGAGGCAGAAAAGGAAAACATGCCCCTTCTTTTAAAGGCAAGCCCTAAAGTTTACACACATAACTTCTCTTCATATTCTATTGGCCAAAACTTTATCATGTGACCATTTGCAGCATCAAAAGAGGCTTAGAGATTCAGCCCATAGACTCATCTGGAAGGGAGAAGGAGAGGGGACTAGCAAGAGGGGAAACAGCATAGTGGAGTAAAGAGGGAGAGAACCAAGCATAAGGCACAGGATGCAATAGTATGGAAACCCCATAATGAAACTCATTATACTGTATGCAAGTTAAATTAAAAAAAGATATTCAGCCCATAGTTGGGCAGCCATAATCTGCATAAAAATGTGATTACATAAAGGGAAAGGAGAGTGGACATTAGGTGACAACAAGCAGCCTCTCCTACACCTGGGTTTCTGGGGTCTTCCTCTGAGTCTTTTGCCATTCTTGACACATGCCTGTCAGCCCTGGAAAGTTACTTGTATGAGAGTCCTTGTTCACTCACTGTCATAAATTTAGGTTTTAGATGTTATGTTTGTATTGCTAAGGCAATCAAAATTTTGCTTCTTGCCAATATATTATGCCTACTGCTGTAACTTTTTGACTGGGAATGGTTTCTCTTTCTGTTTGTAGAACATGTGGCTTTTGTCCATTATTCATCTGAGCACTCTATTTTCTAGTTTCTTTGGTCAGAAACTTCTGTGTGCCCAGTGATTAAGCTCCTTTGTATGATGATGTTTGGGTTATTTATTTATTCCTTCAGGAATATTTAAGTGCCTGCTATGCCCTGTGCACTATATGCACCATTGGTATACACATACATATATATTTGCTTTAAAGAAGGAGAAAGGGTGGAGTCAAAGAAAATAATGAAGAGAAGTATAATTTAGTTTGAGTTAGATGGCCAGGAAAATTTTCTCTGAAGGTAGGACACTTAAATTAAGACAGAAGAAATAAATATCGGTGAGTTGGGGAAAGAAATGGGAGATGAATAGGCTATGCAGAGAGACTAGCACTGATTAAGGCTCTGAGGAGGGAAAGAACACAATAAAAATTAGGAAAATTGACAAAAGGTGTGCTTTAGTGGAGCAACATAGAGGGGTAAAGAAGTTATCAGAGGCTTGAAGTTCATAGAAGGCTGTGGATGCCATTTTTGATTACAATGGGAGTTTGACGGGTTTTAAGTAGAAGAATGGCATCATGTAGCTTGCATTGAAAAAATCCTTTGTGGACCTGGAAATCATCATGTTAAGCAAAATAAGCCAGACTCAAAAAGAAATAATTGCTTGTTTTCTCTCGTATGTATAATGTAGATATATGTGTATGTATGCAGAAGGAGGACATTAAAGTAGAAGGGGGACTACTTGGGGAAAGGAAGGGGACTAGCAGGGGGAGGGGAGACAAGAGAGAGTAATAGAAGATGAATATGAATAAAGTATATGATATATTTATATGGAAATATCATAGTGAAACCCATTATTTTGTATGCTAATTAAAAATGCTTTGACCGCCATATGGAAAGTGGGTAGTAATAAGGCCAGAGTGGAAGCAAGGATATCAGCTTGGAGACTGTCAAAGTCCAGGCTCATGACGATCATTGTTTAATGTAGAGTGATGGCAATAGAGATGAGATTGGGTCATATTTTCAAGGTAGATTCAGGAGGGAATTGCAATGGGATGGATATTATAGATAAGAGAGAAGGAAATATCAAGAATATGTCAGATGTCTATCAGTTAGCTGAATGGTGTTGATATTTTTAAGATGTGTAAGAGTGAAAAGGAGAAGGTTTGGCAGAATATCAAGATGAACTCCGTGATTGGGCCTGGACTGAGTGTTTTATCTAACAGATTGAATTTTACTCCTGGACACAATAGGTTAAGGCTTTACAGTTTATCATAATTCCCCGAATTTAAGATGCTACATTGATTTAGCATGAGCATTTAATAAAGAAAGGGATGCTACTGTGTTATATATACACATGGTTACAACATGTATCCTAATTGAACTGCTAAAATGTGGAAAAATACATCTAAGATTTGAGGAAATTTGGTATTTCAAGCACAAATATAAACTAAAATTGTAGTGTTTTAAGGAAAATAATAAGTGACAGACTTAATTAAAATATTTATTTTTAATCTCTAAAATAATTCCCAGAAATTCTTTTACAGCTTTACAAAAATGTGTATCTACTTGGATATCTTTACTGGAAAGTCCCACGAATACCTTGACGTTGTATGTGTTTAAAATGGAATGCATTCTCTTCCATTAATTCCAAACCTGCTTCCCTTAAACCTCTTATTTTGGTTAATGGCCCCACTGCCTCCTCAGTTTCTTCATGCATTTATTCATACATTCAACATATATTTATTGAGTTCTGATTAGCAGCAGTTACTCTGTTCTAAAACTCTCTTTTATATCACTTATAAGCAGAGGGATTCAAGAGTTATGGGAACTTAGCCATGTGAATTCCTTTGGCCAGTGGGACAATAGTGAATGTGATACAAGTGGAGATTTAAAAAGTGATTGCACATTGGGGCTTGACTTCTCTTGCTGCTCTTGGGAATCTTGTGATTATCGCCATGTGAATAAGCCCAGGCTAGTCTGCTGAATGGTGAGAGTCATGTGGCCAAGCTGTCCCTATTATTCTGACTTCAAATCAACCCCCAGACTTGTGAGTAGGCCAATCTAGGTTGTCTAATCGAGCTAAGCCTGCCCAGAATGGAAGAACTGCCAAGACATTTGCAGAAGTGTGAGAAATAATGTACATTAGTAGTTTTAAGCATTAAGTTATGGTCTGGGTTATTATGCACCAAAACCTAACTGAAAAGTGTCATGGGCTATTTTCTTAGTAATTTGATGGGGTTTCAGTTTGGGATGGGGAAGGAGTCTGACTTCACACCTGTTTGCTGATATCTATTATTTTGATGCCTCAGGCAAGAAGAGTCATTGCAATATCCTGTATGTTAGATATTACTTTCTCGAATTTTACAGAGAGGAAAACTGAGGATCATAGAAGTGGCTTGTCTGAAGCCACATAACTATTAAGTGGTTGAGCTATGATTTGAATGCAGTTCTTTGTGAATTTAAAGCCTCAAATATTCTGGATTAACATTGTGGAAGATGGACCATGAGTCTATACATTCTGAGATGCTTCAAAATAACTTATTTGTTTTGCAAAACAAAGCAAAACAACTCCCCCCAACAGATATATTGTGCATTTTGTGTGGTTAAGAGACTCTTAGCTAGAATGGTACTTAATGCATTTCAATTGCAAAGCACTGGATTTATAATCTGCTTTTAATTAAACCAATGTATGTATTTACATGCTCATGATAAATAAACATCTGTGCAGTGCATTAGAAGTATTTGAGGTGATTATAATTTTATTCAAGGAAGAGTCCCCTCATTCTGTCACTACAACTTGTTTCCTTATTCCCTTACACCTCTTTTCCATATTCATGTTCAGTCCTTTATGGGCTAATAGTGCATTTCTCTTCCCACTTTCCTTTTTTATGTGCAGTATCAGTTAATACAAAGAATGAATTAAATTCTTTGGGGGTGGGCAGAAGCTCCTACCTGGATATAAATTTGGAACCTAAACACATTTAAAAAACACATTTAATAAGAACATTAATTTTTAATATAATTCCTGAAGGACTTCAGTTACAAAAGGGCAAAGCATATGATTGAATACATATTGTAATACACTAAAATTTTTCCTGTTTTAATTATTATATAAGTATAAATATTTAATTACACACGTATAGAGTATAAATTTTCAGTGGCCACAAACTTGGGTATGAGATCATAGACTGAAATTAGTCTCTATGTTGAACTTGCTCTATGGCAGAAAATGTAACTAAGACAGTTTCAGATAAGCTTAATACCTTCTAGTTTCTTTTTTCCATATCATTTCAAATTAAAATTCTATGAATTTTATTCATTTTTCTCTATGAGCTTTAGTTACATTATATTTTTCTCACAGAACTTTATGTAAATATAATTTTTTACATTTTTAATATTTTAATTGATAAATAATTGTCTGTATTTATGGGGTTGTTGCTAGGTGCAGTCGAGTCAGGTCCTACTCATAGCAACCCTATATATAACAGAATGAAACACTCCCCAATGCTGTGCCATGCCTGGCACTATGTCACTGCTTCTCTGCTATTCATGTAGTTTTCAATGGCAGTTTGTTTTGGGAGTGGATTGCCAGGTCCTTTTCCCTAGCCTGCAGTACCTGATGTTCCCAGGTGGTCTCTCATCCAAGGATTAACCAGGCTGACCCTGTTTAGCTTCCAAGATCAGGTGGGATCAGATGCCAGGGTGCTTTGGCTGCAGCTGTACCACTGTGGCATCCAATCCAGTCAGATCTCAGAAGCAAAGCAGGGTCAGATCTGGTTAGTACTTGGATGGGCGACGACCTGGGAATACCAGGTGCTGTAGGCGTGGGAGAAGGACCCGGCAACCCACTCCCAAAAAACAATCAGCCATTGAAAACTCTATGAATAGCAGAGAACCACTGAAATTAATGTTTCATCTGTTGTACATAGGGTCACTATGAGTCGGATACCAACTTGACGGCACCTAACAACAACAAACAATATATTTATGGGGTGCAGTATGATGTTTAAGTACATACATACATTGTAGAATGAGCAAATTAGGGTAATTAACATGTCAGCTCATGTACTTTTTTTTCTTTTGGCACTATTGGGGGTTGGACCCAGGGCCTTGTGCTTGCATGTTCTGCAAGTGCTGGACCACTGAGCTGCACCCTCAGCCCATTTTTTACTTTTTGAGACAAGGTCTCGCTAAGGTACACAGACTGCCTCTGGTCTCGAACTTGCGATCCTCCTGCCTCTGCCTCCCGAGCCACTGGGATTACAGGCATGCGCCACCATGCCCGGCTATGTACTTATTTTTTATGATGAGAACATTTACAAGCTACTCTTAGCACTTTTGAAATCTGTAATATGTTATTAACTATAGTCAGCTTACTGTGTAATAGATCATCACATTTATTCCTCCAGAGGCTGAGTGTTGATAGGATGCGAGGGTCAAAGGGTACAAAGTACCCTAATAGAATTTAGTTTAT
>VMDO01023697.1:0-31132 GCA_007922755.1 Pedetes capensis
TTAAATTGGAAGGAAAGTGAGTGCTATAACTGCTTTTTTCCAAATATCGTTGATCTCAAACAGCAATATCTCAGTTACTTGATAATTAAGTAATGCTTTATTGAGTATATGATTGGTTCATTTTGTCATTATTTCACCAGATTCCATGCTACAGTCATAATATACAGTAACTATTTGTATTTTATTTGAGGAATGAGTTTCCTCCAAATATGAGTCCTCATATTTGAGGAATATGAGTTCACAAACAAGACTGGAAGGTAACTCTCCCAGGATAAGCCAATAGTTTGAAGAAAAATAAAACAAATTTAATAATATTAAGAATAAATCTGTAAAACACAAGATTAATACATTTCCTTACTGACCTAACATTTTGTTGAACTGTCTTTAAAGATAACTGGGATAGGTTTTTATGCCATTATCATTTTTCAGCCTTTTTAAAATCATCTTCACCCACTTTAAATGTTAAAACTTTGTAGGATATTTTAAGATTTCAAGATATTTATAAACAGTATGAAAGTGCATAACGATATTAAAAATAACATTTACCTGTGTAATCATTCTGACAGTATCATGATTTTTCATGGATTTTAGGAATGTATTCATGGTTACCATACATATATAAAAAGGATTAATCCATTTTCTTAAAGTCTCTACCATTGAGTTCCCTTTAATGTCATTTCTATCTAAACTTTCAACTTTACTCAAGAAGACTATTGATATGTACCATTGTACATATCAATAACCTAAGACCCAGAAAGAATTCCTGTAGATAACAACATATGCCCAAATATGAACATGTTTTAGTCTCAATCAGCAACAAACTAAAGAATGCCTCCTGCAATTATGTATCACAACTTTGAACTGCCTTACCTGTTCTTTCTGAAATATTTCCAGATACAATATTCTATGTCCTAAAGCACATTACTTTATTGGTTTTATCATTAACTTTATAGATTTTTTATAATTTATATCACTTTGTAGAATCTGATCATTTAAATGTTATACCTGATGCACCTATGCCAGTAGGTATTCTTAGCTGTAGTCAAAGAGAAAATATCGGTAAAAATTATCAACCTGACTGCTGAATTGTTCACATTGCACCAATGTGCTGATGCAATTCCCTCTATACTAAAACAGTAGTCAATCACACAAAACAAATGACTGATTATATGGGCTAGTCTAGTAGATACAATTAGTTAAGTAAAAGTAGATAAAAGCATGCATGGATTCTAAACTAGATTGAGCTGAATTCACAATATGGCAGTGCAAGTTACAGCAATATTACTTTGTGCCCATTTATATTTCATGATACTAATTATCCTCTTCTGTAACATAAAGATAATAAGAAAACCCACTGCACAGAATTATTATAGAAATTTAATGAGAAAATAAATGTGAAGTTCTTATTACAAACCTCATGACTTAAGGACAAACACACATTAGCTGCAATAGGCATTACAATTATTACTATTTTGTCCATGACCACTACTTTTAAAGCTGACCTATTACATTCTGGATATGAAGTAATAATTTAATTTCTTCTCTTAACTATAAAAGTTTTACATTCTTATTTAATTTTACATCTGACTAAATGCTAAGTTGACAAAACTAAAAAGATTATAGTGAGAAAATTTCAAGCTAAAATAATGTATCACATCAAAATGAAAAGTCTGCTTTAAGTCTTTAATACAATTTTGCCAAAATTACTAACTTTAAGTGCTCAATGGCTGGAGACTAGTGTCTACTCTGGGACAGTTCTTAATAGTTAAATTTAGCATATACCGATATTTCTATACTGATTACTGATGCCATAGTTAATGGAAATTAGAAACTTCATTGCTGTCTCTGTGACTTTTATACTTGGCATTGATGATGCTCTAAATGGTAATTCCTACAAGAATATTCTTATGAGATAAAGAAAGAGTTATTAAATTGAGTAAGTATTTGAATCTGTAACACCAAACATAAATACAAATCCTGAAGTTATAAAAATAATTGATCCAGTTTATTAATTTCTCACACTATCATCTGAATCTGAATCTCACTTCCATTTATACTTTCAACTTAATTCAAAAGGCATTGCATTTATAGACTAAGAGTGTAAGGTTATAAAAATCAATAATCTAAGACACAGAAAAGGTTTCCATATATAATGACATATGGTCAAATATGAAAATGTTTTAGGGTCAACCAGTGACAAATTGAAGAGTGCCATATTAATAACAAAGACAAGGTAGAGCTAGTCTCCTAGAACACAAAGGAAATTACATTGTTACATGACAGTAAAATTGACAAAGTTGAATAATGGAAACAGGAAATCCTATAATTGTATGAGTAGAATTCTTTCAGGTACAAAGAGAGATAATAATTCATTCACTCACAAATCCATTTATTTATCAACTTATTTATCTTCTGAGGATATTTATATAACTTCAGAAACCACTCATATTTAGAGATAGAGTGATAAATTTTGGGGAAAAATCTACTCTTGAAACACTTCTGTTGAATCTATACTGTGGGGTGTGATCTGAGTAAAAACACACACACAAAATAAAATTCCTAATTTGATAGGTTAATGATAAATAAAAGAGTGGGAATGAGCCTATCAAATAGGGGGATCTCCAGACAAAAGGTAAAACAAATACAGATACATCAAAGCAAGAGTCTGAGGAACAAGATAAAGGCCTGATAAAAGTAGAGTGGAGGAGGTCCATAAGAATAATAACTAAACATAAATGAGAATAAATAAGGGAAGATGAACAAATGAAGAAAACAAGTTATTTGAAGAAATATTTTTTGCACAGAAGTCAAATAAGTTCTCAATGAGGTAATATTGATGAAAGTAAATTGGTGAGGAAAAATACATTGATGTATCAAAGGATAAAAAAGAAACTATGGTCTGTCAAATAGACAGAGAAATAATGAGATTGACTTTAGGCTGTTCTGCAACATTAAATGTCAGATGACAAGGGCTCATTATCTGCATTATGCCAAAAAATAAAATAAAAAAGGTTGTACCCTCTGTGACAAAATCTATCAGGCTGTCTTTCACAGGGGAAGACAGAGAAGGGCATTCATTGACATGCAAGAAGTCAGAAAATATGACATTCCTATAATCTCTTTAGGAAAAACAGTAGAGAATACAGTATATTAATTGGCAGCAATGGGAGAAAGTATTTGTAAAATTAACATGGAATGCCAAAGGCTAAAGTAACACTTATAAAAACACTAAGTAGTGCTAACATGATTAGGAAATAAGGATGTTGAAAACTTAAAATAGAAGAAATTATAAAATTGCAATTAAATCTGAGAAAAATATTTCATTTTTGAAATTTTTGAAATTGATAAAGGATTTTATAAGAAGAAAAGTATATAGAGGTGTGAGTGGAATGTTTTTACTGCATTTTCATTAACAAAACAACCATGAATAGTTTTTCTGTTTGTTTTATTTTGTTATGATAGGATTAGGCTGTTGACCTCAGAGCCTCCTACATACTAGGCAAAGGCTCTAAACTGAGCTACATCTGCAGATTTATTTATTTATTTATTTATTTATTTATTTATATTTTGAGACACAGTCTCACTCAATTTCAGAGGCTGCCCCTGACCTCAAACTTGCAATCCTTCTACCTCAGCCTCCTTAATAGGTGGGATTACAGGACTGCATCACCGTGCCTGGCTTCAACTGAATTGTTTTATGATAAAGTCTACTTTAAGAACTTTTCATTTAAGAGAAAAAAATGAACCAACTAATCTTTGTAATATATGCTCTACTGTAACTTCCAATAAAAATAATCTTTTTAAGAAGAACTGACTTCTACTGAAGGCACATAATTTTTAAAGGAAGAAAAAAATTACTTCTATTTCATGTCAGTAAATGTATTAACTTGGGTGCAATATTTATGCATGTGCAGAAGTCATCTTGGAGCATGTTGTTAGATGCTATTTTTTTAGGTCCAACTCATACTGACCCTCAAAGGGTTTTTCAAGGGCTAATTGTTCAGGATTACTTGGGGAGAGGAGTGCCTTGTCCTTTTCCTGTGTTTTTGGTGCTGGGGCTGTAACCAGTGTCCTCAGGGAGTCTAGAGCAGCACTCTACCAACTAAGCTAAAACCTAGTCCCTCTTGGAGCATAACTGGAGAACAAAAGAAATGTGAAGGAGAATGAAGAGGAGATGGAAAGAAGCAAAGGAATAGAAAAGGGAATTTCAGAATTACAGCAAATGGGTGAGGCTGTGGAGTGAGTAGTTGTTCAGTGAATAATCAGTGATCAATATCAGGGTGTCCAAAAATGTTTCAAGTGATAGTGATGCCAACTGTGAAATTCCAGCGTAGACTATCACAGGTAATGGAAAGTTACTTTACATGTCAAGACAACAAACTTTTAAAGTTCTTTCATACACAGCAGGCTTCAATTTCTGATTTCTTTGAGGTCAGTGTGTAAATATGATAACTGTTGAGAAGGAACATTGCAGTGAATTCAGAGACAGCTAAATCTGTGGACCAGAAATGACCAGCGATTTGGCAAGAACTGTAATGTTGTAATACTAGAATGCTGTAATACTTGAAAAATATGTTTTATCAACACCTCTCTGTAAAGATGATCATGACAGAATAATTTGTAATAGGATACTTCCAATTATAGTTCTTAGTTCAAAATATAGAATTAGTTAAATATATTAAGCAATGTATATGTTAGAATAATTTTGAAGCATTCATTCAGTTTATATTTTGGATTATTATCATCATGTTAACATTTTTAGAACAGATTAAGTCATAACATGTGCTATTATGATAGCAGGAGACCCAGAGAAGGAGAGAAAATATAGAGAAAATCTCTGTAACCACAAAGTTTAGATATATGATAGAAATTCCACTTATATTTGGCTTTCTTTCACTTGTGGATGCATAAAACACTATTTCACAGCTCCTTACCAGTTAGATGATTTTCATGGCAATTCTGGCCAATTGATTTGTACAAATAATTTCAAAGTCAAAGTATATAATTTCTTACGTGAGACTTTCCTGGGCATTCTTTCCCTTCTTGAGTAATAAAGTAAGATATTTCTTAAGGGTAGAACCATTAGCTTGAATCCTTGAAATCCCTTGAAAAGTTGCTTGGAGTCACAATCAAATTTGTATTGTTTGAAATAAATTTGTCATTGCCATCTAGGATTTGTTGTTGTTTTGCTTTGTTTTTAAGCCTTGTCATAACCATAGCTATCCGGAATAATGTACTATGTGAAAGGAGACCAGCAATTTGGTATATGTCTTTAAAGTTTGTTTGTTATAGAAATTATCTTAAGAAAAATAAAGACATGATGTTTTCAAATTTAAGAACTATTTTACTTTATTTTGTTTCATTTAAAATTGTTTTCTGCATTTGGGGATTGAACCTAGGACCTCGCACATATAACTGCTCTACCACTGGGCTGCACCCCCAGTCCATTTTTTATTTTTTATTTTGAGTCAGTCTCGCCATATTAGGTATGCTGCCTTTGGCTTTCTTCCTGAATCGCTGTAATTACATGTGTGTGCCACCATCCCAAGCAAGAACAATTTTAAAGTTAAAAAATCAAACTATTCTTCCTTAATTGTATTATTTTATTCATACTTTTCCTTATTTATTTCCCCAAACTGAGCAATAGTTAAGCTATGCAGTTCTTAACATAAGTCTAGATCTCAGAGTAGCTATTATTTATCATGATATATCTTATTCACATTGGCTCAATTTTAATTCATAAATGATTAGCTTTACCATTGCATTATTCTATTTAGCCACAAACTTACTAAAGACCAATAAAAATTAATCCAGAGTAAAATTAATTTCTTATATACTTTAAAGAGATAAGTATCATTCCCTTTGAAGCCATTTAAAAATTATATGAAAAATTTCTAGATTGATATTAGATATGTTATGCAAAAACAAACTGAAGTGAACAAGTACACAAAATACAAAGTTATTTCTTAAAATTTAAGTATTATGTATGTCACTATTTATATTTACAAACTAGATTTTAAATCTGTATTTTAATAATGTAAGTATGCATTATGAGTTATTTATAATACACTTTTTATAACACTTCTCAATTTTTCATAAATTAAACCCATCTATTTTCTTTGATACTCTCTCAAAAAGGTTGAGTCATGAATTTTTGAAAATTCTTTACTATGTTTAAAGATATATAATTTCTTAACTTTATTCTGTCTTTGAAAAATTATTTCTATCGTCAAGTATTTTACTACTCAGTATTTAGAAAATATCTCTTGATAGTAAATCATTAGAACTATTACTAGGAAGTATTAGAAAGTCTGATATTTAAAAATATTAGTTTCAAAATATTATACTTCTTTCATCTCTTTAAATGTTCAATGTATCTCAGATTTAATATGCATCTATGTAATCTAAATTCTTTCCATTCTTGTGAATTTTATATAATCAAATTTTTTATGAAATATCATAAACAATAGTACAGTAAAATTATCATTTCAAAAAGCTATTAATTTTAGAAAATGTTTTATATTTTATTCTGCTCCATGATTTTCACATTCAGCAGTATAGAACTTTAAATTCTAAATTATTTGAACTTCTCTTTAACCTACCATTTTTATAAGGAACTCTAAGGGTTTTTTTTTTTCTTTGCAGTACCCAGGGTGTCATATGGTAGGCAAATGTTGCACTACTGAACTGCACTCTTAGCTTCCTTTTTATTTTTCATTTTGAGTTAGGTTCTTCCTAAATTGCACCTGCCTCTGGCTTCAAAGTCATCATCTTCCTGTCTCAATCTCCTAGGTGGCTGGACTTACAGTTATGTGCCCAGGCACCTGGATCAAAAACTTAGTTTCCCACAAAGGAAATTCTAAATATATGCTTCAACAATTGAGATTTTTTTTCCATTTCTGAGCAAATTTCTGCTCTAATTTACACTTGCAAACTCATCACCCACTGTCATCCTAACATAGACACAATGCTTTAATTTTTTTTTTTTTGCTGTCTTTCTTATGCCAGTTGTTCTATTTTAGAACAATATTCTCTCAGACATAGGAATATGACTTAGAACTCCCCCTTTCCTTTTTTTCTGGTTAAAGTTGTCCTCACTTTGTACCTTGTAGAATACTAAATATTTTGTTTGAGCACTACCATTACTTTAGCTTACATTTAATCTTCATCTCAAGCTTCGATTACTTCTTATCCTGTTACCCACAAAATTTTGATCAGTGGTTCCAGTTTAACCAAGTAACATCCTTGACATCATTGTATTGTGCATGTTTATATTTATCTTGCTGTAATTTCTAGCTGCTATTTTATGTGGCTCTTATAATTTATTGGTTCCTTCTCTTTTGGTTCCTTTAAAGGATTTCTGAAGTGAATATAATAGTTTAATTGCAGGAGTTGTCTATGATTTTTCCCCATAATTCTCAAGCTCTTAAATATGATTAGTATCACTTATCAATTGAACTCTGATATAGGTATCTCTTTGGAACTCAGACACTCATATACTACGGCATTTTTGTTGTTGTTGTTGTTGTTGTCAGGTACAGTCGAGTCGGTATCCAACTCATAGCCACCCTCATAGGGTTTTCAATGGCTAATTGTTTTGAGATTGCCTTGGGAGTGGATTACCAGGCCCTTCTCCCATTTTTGCAGTGCTGGGAATCGAACTCAGTACTTCAGAGACTGCAGCGCAGCTCTCTACCAACCGACCTAAATCCCAGCCCTAAATATGAACTTAGCCTCCTTTAACAATCTTAAATGCAACAGTTTCAAAATTATACTTGTGTCCTTCCTACCAATCATTGTCCCCTCCTCTCTCTTACTTGGTCCTCACTCAAGGCAGAATTCTTCAAATCATTTTTAACATTAATATTCATATCCCTTATATCCTAGCCCATTAGCAAATTATGTTGACTTTATTTGTAAATATATCCTGATTCTCATCACACCATTACTGTACCACCATTGTCATCACCTCCATTCAAGTCACTATCTCTTTCTGGAAAGGAGAGGAATGCATCAGCTTCCTACCTTGAGTCTGTAGCCTTGCTTCACCTTCTCTTTTCTCTTTTTTTCTGGACAGTAACCAGAAGTATCTCTAACATTCTGAACTCCATTGGCACTTACTGATTGCAATCATTCAAGGCTCCAATTGTGCATGGAAGAAAAACTTAATTATTTCAAAAGTGAAATACAAGGCACTGAGAGTTGAACCCTGCCTAAATAATCAACCATCATCTTGTCCAAGCTCCCTTCTCTTATTATTCTCTCCTTATAGTGATTTTAAACAGTTTATACTCTTTCTAGATTTAGAATTTCTGCACAAGCTTTTATCCTCTGATGGTGTTCTGATTTTCCCATTATCTTTGCCCCGCTAAAATATTGACTCATTAGAAAAATTTTTCCTGTTGCCTTTGTATAAACTTTCTTTTCTCTTTTTTACAATATATTACCTACTTTGTTTTCATTCACCACCATATATATATATATATATATATATATATATATATATATATATATGTGTGTATGTATTTGTTGCTCTTATTTGCAACTCATTTAGTGTCACTCTTAGAAAGCAGAATTCATATATATTTTAATCACTTGAAACTTAATATAATATGTATTGTTTATGTCCAATTTAAATTGTTTGAACAAATGATAAAAAATTCTCTCCTCTTTTGAAAGTCGGACCATCTTACTATAGCTTTAATTGACCATACACATTTTATTTGCTTGAAACCTATAATTCATTTTCAAATGATTACTCAATTGATTTCAGTGTCTGACTCATAGCTAATCTACATATGCATTCTTTATCATTATACATTTCATTCACTTCTTTGCTTAGACTTCCTATCTTACTTTATGTAATCCTTCTGATAACACTTTCTTTACTTTGTACTTTATTATCTGCTAAACAATAATTCAGCACTGGTATGTTTTCAAAATTTTAGGGGACACTGATTTGTAACATTCCTTATTCTTTTATGTATAATGATCCTATTTCTATTCTAAAATATACCTACAATACTAACTTACTAACTTATGTCTTAATAACGTACTGGCTATAATTCAGTGAGTCAATACTTCCTTGTGATACTAGGTTGTGAATAAGAGTAATTTATACAAACCTTCAAAATCTATACAATTTCAGTTTTTAAAAACAATTATTTCTAGGGCAGGCAGAGTAGTTCACATCTGTATTCCAGTGCTTAGCAGAGGCAGAAGGATCACAGGTTCAAGGCCAGGGTCAGGCTGCATATCTTAGCAAGACTCTGTATAAAGACAAAAAATTAAAAAAAAAAAATTAAAAATGGGTTGGGGATGAAGCCCACTGTAGAGTACTTGCTAAGTATGTGCAAGACCCTGTCTTCTACATCAAAGTACAACACACACACACACACACACACACACACACACACACACACACACACACAGAGCTATCTACCTAATAAACTGTGATAAGACTTCTCGTAATTCTTTAATTTGGATAGATTTGTAGACAGAGGGGCTGGGATTTAGCTCAGTGGGAAGAGCGCTGCGCTGCAGTCTCTGAGGTCCCGAGTTCAATTCCCAGCACCGCAAAAATGGGAGAAGGGCCTGGTAATCCACTCCCAAGGCAATCCCGAAACAGTCAGCCATTGAAAACCCTATGAGGGTCACTATGAGTTGGATACCGACTCGACGGCACCTAACAACAACAACATGTAGACAGAGGAAAAATTAAAGTAGCAACCAGACTACAATGACTAAACATGTGCATATATATTCAAAACTGCCTGAAGCTATACCACCCTGACATCCTACCACATTAGATCTCGGAATCTAAGTAGTGTCATACCTGGTTAGTGCATAGATGGGAGACCACTTGGAAACTCCAGGTGCTGTAGGCTTGGTGGGAGAACCTGGCAACCTACTCTCCCCAAATAATCTGCCATTGAAAACCCTATGAATGGCAGAGAAGCACTGACATAGAGCTGGGCATGGCAGAGTGTCGGGTAGTTTTATCTGTTGTACATAGAGTCTCTATGAATGGAACCTAACTCAACTCCACTTAACAACATATTCACAACTAAAAAGTCAACAGAAACCGTCTTAATATATCTGTCACAAGAAATGCAAAACATAACAAATTATACAAAATAATTAGTACAAATTAGTCTTATTCCCAACCTCATACTGCAAGTGGACTGAGGGTTAGCTCAGTTGTTAAGAGTATTACCCTGTGCTCTTTGAGGCCTGGAATTTGATCCCCAGCACCACAAAAATGGGAGAAGGACATAGCAGCCCACTCTCAATATAATCCCCTAAACAATATGCCATTGAAAACCCTATGAGAGTTTCTTTGAGCAGGACTCAACAGCACTTAGCAATAATTATTGCAAGCACAATTAAGTATAGATCTCATGGACTCACTAAAATTACAACCAATATATTATTAGGACTAAGTTATAATGTTAGGTAAATTCATCATGCTTGTTTGTTTGTTTCTTCTTTGAAAATCTCCACTTCTTTGCCTTTTATGTGTCTGAATTGTCTGTGAGATTTCTGACTTATAACAAATATATTTCACTTGGAGGAGTGTGTGCTCCATAAAGACTAGAAAGTATGAACAAAGGTATTTATCAAGAAATGAAAGATGGAAGATGTATGAAACATAAATCTCACATGACATATAAAAATAGATACCATTTTAGTTATTTAATTAATATTAAGATAAGAATGGGGCTTGGATTTAGCTCAGTTGGTAGAGCGCTGCGCTGCAGTCTCTGAGGTCCCGAGTTCAATTCCCAGCACCACAAAAATGGGAGAAGGGCCTGGCAATCCACTCCCAAGGCAATCCCAAAACAGTCTGCCATTGAAAACCCTGTGAGGGTCACTATGAGTCGTATACCGACTGGATGGCACCTAACAACAACAACAAGATAAGAATATCTTAATATGAGAACATTTTAATAACTAAAATGATCAACATTAAAGATATATATATATATATGTTCTGCTACATTATATTCATTAGAATGTTTTGATATTATAATGAAAGACAAGTTACACTTAAAATGAATGAAGTAATTATGTTCTAATTATAGCATGATCTTTTCCATACAGAAAGTTAAAAGTAAATGGATCAAAATATTCTCAACATTGATTCCATGTAACATCAATGAGGATTTATATTTTATATTAATTTGCTCACTTACATATACTACTTAAACATATATGCATTATTTATATAACCTTAAAATTATCCTTTATATTTCATTTTACATATATGATTTTGGAATTTTTTTGTTTTATTTTGTTTTGCTGGTTAGATTTGATGGGATTTTTGTTTGTTTTATTGCTCATTTTTGGTTTGTTTTGTCTTTAGTACTGAAGGTTTGAGCCCAGGACACCATGTGAGCCCAGGACACCATGTAAGCCCTACACCTCTTTGTTATACCACCAAACTTTTTTTAGTTTTTTATTTTTGAGACAGGGTCTCACTAAGTTACATTAAGTGGCCTTTGGTCTTGTTCCTGCTATTCTCTGGCCTCAGTCAATAGTAGGTGAGATTACAGGCATGCACCACAGTGCTTGACTATATACGTAGGATCGTAATGTAAGTTATAAGTTTCTAGGCATTTGAAATAAAATATGTTTGGCTCCCACCAATATGTCTTCAGTAATGCTACCTATGTATTTGATAAGAAAATAAATGCAAATTTCAGTTTCTTGTTTTGATGGATGCTTCAATGTCTCTCAGTTCCTTAATTTTCTAAATAAACTAGAATTGATATCTCATAGAAGAGCCAAGGGATATTATAATCTTAAATTGCACTTGAATACGTATTAACATCATACCTCAGATGTAGAGGTGGTTAGCCAATAGTCTAAGTAATTAATAGTAGTTGAAGTACTGTCAGTGAGGCCTAGCCAAAAAAAAAAAGGCCCTGAAAATTAAAAATTGTAATAAAACATGAAGTCAGTTTATGACTGAAACCTAAAAGTAAATAATCACTAAGTTACTTATTAGGAGAAGCATCTGACAACCCACTCCATAAAGACAATCAACCATTGAAAACTTCATGAATATCAGAAAAGTACTGACAATAATGCTGGACATGGCAGAGTGTCCGGGAGCCTTTCTTATGTTCATCAAGTCACTTTGAGTCAGACCTGACTTGATGGCACCTAACAAAACCAACAATATAGTTATGATATCAATATTGATTATTAATATAACTGTCTTTCAAATACTTAGATATTGCCTATTTGGAACAAAAATAATTATTTTTGTTAGTTATCTTCATGGAAACCACATTTTTGTTGTTGATAGCTGCCGATGAGTAGGGTTCACAAAATATTGAAACTATGCACACCAGAATGAAACTCTCCTCAACACTGTGACATGTAGACAATCTTTTTTACATTTAAGTGCATTGATGCAGACACTGTGTCAGTCCATCTAGCTGAGGGTCTTCCTTTTTTCCTTGACCAGCCACTCTCCAATCATGATGTCCTTTTCCAGGGATTAGTCTTTGACAACATGTCCAAAATACCTATGATGCAGTCTAACCATTCTTGCTTCCAAGGAACACTTGGGTTCCAGTTCTTCTATGATAGATCCGTTGCTTCTTTTGGGAGTTCATGGAATAGTCAATATTCATCTGCAGAACCATAATTCAAAAGCATCAATTCTTCTCCTACCTCCATTATTCAATGTCAAGCTTTTATAAGAAGCAACTGAAAATATGACATGAGTCAGGAGCACCTTTGTTTTCAATGGGCCATCTTTACTTTTCAACACTTTAAAGAAGTTTTTTTTTGCAAAAGCTTTTCCCAATGCAATGTGTATTTTGATATCTTTGTTGCTTCTTTCACAGGTGTTGATTGTAGAAGCAAATAAAACAAAATCTTTGACAACCTCAACATTTTCTCCATTTATCTTGAAGTTGCTTACTGAGCCAGTTCCAATGATTTTTCTTTTCTTGATGTTGAGGATTAATCCATAGTGAAGGCTGTGTTCTTTCAACTTCAGTAAATGTTCAAATACTCTTTACTTTCAACAAACAAATTTGTGTCATCTGCATAATGCAGGTTGTTGATTAATCTTCCTCAATCTTAATGTCTCCTTCTTTTTCATAAACTCCAGCTTCTGGGATCATTTCTTCAGCATGGAGATTGAAGAGTTTAAGTGTAAGTACACAGCCCTGGCACATATTTTTCTTTCCTTCCTTCTTTTTTAAAGGTAATGTGGTTTGAACCTTTTTTTGAGACAGAATCTTGCTAAATTATGCAGACTGCCTCTAGTCACAAACTTTCAATCCTCTTGCCTTCACCTCCCAAATCACTAGAATTACAGACACCATGCCTGACTACATATCTTTCTTGTCATTAAACCAAGCAGTGTTTCCTGGTTCTATTCTTATGCCTGCCTCCTAGTCCATGTACAGTTTACTCATGAATACAATTAAATGTTCTGGTGTTCTCATTTTTCACAATGTAATCCAAAATTTGTTGTGATCCACAGTCAAATGTGTTTGGATAATCAATAAAACAATAATAGATATCTTTTTGTGTTCTTTGCTTCCTGCTAATATCCATCTGAAGTCAGTAGTGATGTTGCTTGCTCCATGCCCTGTTCTGAATCCATCTTGACATTTTGGTGGTTCCCTGTCAATATCCACTACTAGTTTAGCCCCATTTGTCTGAAAGTTTACCATACTGTGGGTGTTTATGTGCTGCTGTGATGCTGAAAGCTGTGTCATTGGGATTATAGATATCAGCAGGCCACCTCTGGTGGACAGGTTTCAGCTGAGCTTCCAGACTAGGACAGTCTAGAGAGAAGAACCAGGCAGCTAACTCCCAAAACAATTATCCATTGAAGACCCTATGACTAGCAGAGAAGCTCTGTCTAATACACTGTGAGAAAATGAGTCCACAGGCTAGAAGGCATTCAAAAGATGACTAGGAAAGAGTAGCTTCCTCAAAGAAGAGTCAAACTTAATGACAGCAATGGAGTAAAGCCCCTCAGACTTCATTTTCCTGATGTAGCATGACACAAAACAAGAAAAAAATATAATCCCTGCCATAGTGGGCTCAAATTAAAAAGATCATGTGCACAGTGTTGGGTAGTGTTTTGTTGTGGTTTACTTAGAATCATTTTGAGTTGGGTCCAACTCAACAGCACCCAACAACAACAACAGAGTTAAGGGCTGTGGAAGAATCTAAGAAATTGATGTAAAACTGTGAAGGAGTCTTGAAGAAGAACATGTTTGTTTGTCAGTGCTAGAAGGGTGGCAAACTCAAGAGATCGACTGGAATTAGAACAGTTCAGTTAGATTTTTTGTTCTTTCACTGCATCCAAGTTGACCATGGAATGATATTTTCAAAGATTTGAAGAAACATAATTTGTTTCTAGCAAAAATACAAAGATAATGTGAAGAAGAAAGTATACAATCAAGAATAAAAGTAATCAAAGTAATAATAGCACTAGCACTTTTGGAGGTAGGAGACACAGAGAGAACAAAACCACACACACACATACACACACACACACACACACACACACACACGCACTATATTGAGAGGGAGAAAGAGAGTGAGTAATAGAAATGAAAGGGGGAGAGAAACTTTTATTCCATTTTGCCCAGGGAGTTACTGGTACTCAAGTTTATATAAAGCTTCACTTTGAAAAATCTTCCCAGTGTCTGATTTTGTTTCTGTCTCCATGCTTCACACTTGCATGTCTTTCTTTCTCTATGTTTCTTTTTCTCTTGTCTTTCCCTGCCTAGTTGCTCTCACACTGACATCCCAATTGTACTGTGTATGTATGCACACAGTTTTTCTCTCTCTTGCCCCTCTCTCCCTACCAGCCTATTTACATTTTATTGGGATTTAAAAATACAATCTTTAAATTGCCTAAAATGCAAGTTTATCAAGTGATGAATTCTTACATACATGTAAAACTTAGTAAATTCATTATGGATTAACACATGGAACATTTCTAACCTCTACCCTCCCCCCAAGAATGCTCCCTCTTGTCTTTGAAATGCAAGTCATCAACTATAGGTAAAGTTTCTTCTGATTTCTGATTCCAGCTGTGCAAAGTTGCCTGCTTTTTAACCTAGGTGCAGTGGTACATGCCTGTATTCCCAGCACTCAAGAGGCTGAGACAATGTATCACAAGTTTGAGGCTGGTGGCAACCTGTATACCTTAGCAAGAATTTGTTAATAAACAAACAAACAAACAAACAAACAATGGATTGTGATGCAGCCTAAGGTATGTGTGAAGTCCTGGGTTCAGCCCCAAAGTACTGAAAAAAAAAATAGAGAGAGAGAAAGAAAGAAAATAAAGGACAGGGTTAACTCAGAGAAGCCCAAAATGAGACATTAGGACATCACATTTCTCAAATTCTGAGAATGGCTGAAGTTGGGATGATGATATCCACTAATTCCATTTCTAACATCCCCACCTGGCCAATATGCAATGTAAATAGTTTAAATAGACTCTACACAGTTAGAATGTAGACAAGACAGTTAGTTCCCTCGATATTCCCACTGATACAAAATATGTTTAAAATTCCTGAGCGTTATAATATACCAAAGCTAATGATATGTTGTAATAGATTTAGCCAAAAGTTTCTTTCCCATAGCTATGTTAGAGAAGAGGCAAGCACAACTGATGTAAGTGGAATGGCCTGCAGTCATTTCAGGAACTTCCATAGAACATTTTAACTTACCAGAGCACAGTTATTGAATAGGAGAATAGTGCTTTGCCATTAAGAGTAAGTCTTGCAATTAAGAGTAAATTGGAATATAACATTAATGTTGTAATAATTGCCTTTTTAGCAAACAAATTCTATAGTGGTGAAATAAACAGTGGTCTGATGAACAAGGGAAAAACTTCAGTGTTTTCAAAAGTGAGCTTGAGTTGTGGACATAAGCCCAAATGGACTTCCTTAGATAGTCCTCATTAAGAGTAAAAACACCTGATATCCCAAGAAAAGATGGCCACCCAGAAACCTGGCATCAGCTAGCAATACATTTTGAGAATTAATGAAGTGATATGTTAGTATAATGTGTACATTTCTGATTACATGAAATATTTGGCAAGGCTCTGTGGTACACACCTGTAATTCCAGTGACTTGGGATGCAGAGGTAGGAGGATCTCAAGTTCGATGCCAGAGACAGCCTGTATAATTTAGCAAGACACATTCACAAGATACAAAGTTAAAAAAAGGGGGTGAGGACATAGCTCAGTGGTAAGGCATTTGCAAAGCATGCATAAGGTCCTAGCTTCAACTCCCAGTGCTTAAAAAAGAAAGAAAGAAAGAAAGAAAGAAAGAAGAAAGAAAAAAAAGAAATTTTATATGTCAGCAACAAGAGAAGGAAAATTATACTATTATTCAAGAAAAAATATTAGATATGGTAAAAAATTATACATGGTCATCACCACGATATCTAGAGTCTTTAAAAATTAATATTGACAGAATGAGAAACCCCAGTTGCAAATAGTGTATTTATGGCAACATTATGAGAAATCTAAACTAAGAGAGTCCATCTAGGGATACGGTAAACTTTATTGTGATGATTTTATGAATTGAACATTGTAGATTTAAAGATATGTAAATACACACACACACACATATATATATATGTAAATATATAGATAGGTAGATAGATAGATGTGTATATATTTAATTTCTCAGTGGTTAAATTTCAAAGTAAATTATAAAGTTTATATTAACTCAATCAGGGTAACATCCAAATGATACAAAAATTGTATTAAGAAACTATATTAGATATATAGGATATGATTTATGTTCACACAAACTTGGAATATGTAAATAATTAAATAGTGACCTCTAGGAACTAACTCAGGAAATGGGAATGCGTGGTACACAGGAAATAATAAGTTCCTTTGGGATATAATGAAAAGTGAAACCAATTTTTAGAAAGCTTCATTGAAGTACAATTGACATTCAATCAATTATACATATTTAAGATGTACACTTCCATACATTTATCTCTATATGTCCAGTTTTACAAGTTTCATAAACTTTGACCTATCTTTATGATTATATATACCAAAACTTATCAATTGTGTATATCTTTTTACCTGTATCTCAGCTTTATTGGCTTGGAATTCATCCATGTTTATGTGTTTAATAGTTGATTCTTTTATTACTTTGCAACATAACATTTTAGGTATATGCCACCATCTGTTTATTTATCTATTAATGGACATTCAATATGAAAGTCATTAAAAGTAAAACTGTTGTGAACACACTTCTACAATTCCTTAAATAAAGATAGTCTTTTAATTATCTTTGACAAACGATTAAGGAGGAAAGGCACAGACATATAGTGATGCATTTTAGCCCTATAAGAAACTGTTAAATGGTTCTCCAAAATGGCTGTGCCATTTGACCAAGTAGTACACATGAAGATTTCAGTATCTGCATATCCTCACCAACCCTTGAAAGAGTCAGTAGTTTTCATTTTAGAACTTCAAATAATTGTGATTTTTATGTAATATTTTCCTAGTGATTAGTGACCTTTTGATGCATCTTATGTATTTACTTGCTACTTGTGTAACTTATTATGGTGAAATGGCTATTAGATTTGTTTGGTCATTTTTACTGATTAATTTCTTGTGATTGAGAATTGAAATATTTCATTTATTCTCCATATGAATCCTTTATCAAATATTGGTAAGAACCAATATACAAAGGATATAAGATTTTACCTTGCTCATAATTTGAAAAAGTAGTTTTAGGATTTTATGGTTACTGATAGACTATGGGAGACTGTTAGGTCAGAGAAATACAGTATTATTTACAACATTAGCAACCATCAGAGTAACAGTGTCTTTGTTATGCTTTCCCAAGCTTCATATACCAGAGGGATCATGTAACGTCTTTAAATGTGTTGCTTGTGTGTGATATTAAAGATGTCACTCAATAATTTCCACATTTCATTGGGTCCTCTTTCTTGAGAATAGGCACAATTATGGATCTGTTCAAGTCGGATGGCCAGGTAACTTTTTCCCAAATCTCTTGGCATAAACAAGTTAGCACCTTCAGTTCTATGTCTGTTATTGATAAATGTCTGTTAGTACCCCATCAATTCCTGGAGCTTTGTGTCCTTCACATCCTTTTATTTCATGCCATGTTATCTTTGTCAGTTTATGCTTCTATAACAAAGTCCTATAACAGGATGCCAGAATGTCAGGATTTAGTGAAGGCCTGATAATAAGTTGATGCCTATTGCCTGCTTCCTTTAGCCTCACATGGTAGAAAGAGGATGACAAAACTCAGTGAAGTTCTTTATTACAAGGATATTAATATTATTCATGTGGACTCCGCACCCATGACCTAACTATTCCCCAAAGACTAATCTAATACATGAAATTGAGCATTTTGATTTCTATATATAAATTTTGGAGTTATATAATTTCAGTCTACTTCACATGCCCAGCATTCTGCCTAGTTTATGATAATCTCTCAAGAATGTTAATTGAACTAAATAATTATAACAGGAGTATAGGAAGTCATTATATATTTCTTAGCATTATTTGATTCTTTTGTATTAATTTTTGATACTTGACATAACATGTTACCAACAAATTATCATGGTTTTTTCCTTCTAATAAAGATAGGATAAATAGAAGTAGCAGGTGGAATACAAGTTTAGACATGAAGTCTGAAAATATGGGTAAAGTTTACAAGTTATCAGTTTCCTTTCCTGTTTTTATATACTGAAGAGAACTAAATGAGGCAGCAACACATTTGAGTTTTCTCTGAAAGAAGCAAACCTCATCCAATGAAATTTCAAAATAGAATCAATAATAACTGTCAACTAGTTAAAGCCATGAGGCTGGGTTAGCTCAGTTGGTAGGGGGATGTTCCGCACTCTCTGAGGACCAAGGTTCAATCCCCAGCACTGCAAGAATGGGAGAAGTATGTGGCAATCCACTCCTGAAGAAATCCCAAAACAATAAGCCATTGAAAACTCTATGAGGGTCGCTATGAGTTGGACCTGACTCCAAGAGACCTAACAACAACAAGTTAAAGTCTGATCTAGCATATCAGTTAAGGGGCCACTGAGACCAAAAAAAGGGCACTATCATTGGACAGTGGAGATACACTGAAAAAAATTTGGAAAGAGTTCTCTAATTTTTGTGTCATTTTTGTGCATTTTAAATGAACAAAATATAATTTAATAAAGGTTGATCTCAATAATGTCTTATATTCAATTACTTGCTTTTATTAGCAGGATTCATCCATGGAACAGAACCAATAGGATGAATAGGTAAATAAAGAGATATTGTTTTGTTTTGTTTTGGAGAATTGACTTATGATTATGGAAGCAGAGAAGTTCTGCAAGAGACTACCTGCTGAAGGATGACACTGGAATGCCAACAATGGGGATCAGTCTGAGTTTGAAGGCCATAGAACCATGGAAGAAGGTGGTGCAATTCTCAGCCTAAGGCCAATGGCCTGAGAACTCTGGGCACTTTCATTGAAAGTCTTGGACTCTCAAAGGCAGAAAGATTGGAGTCCTGATGTGGAAGACCAGCAGGAGAATGTTCTACCTCTAAATGAGGGAAAGAAGAAATCTTTCTTGCTTATTCTTTATTCTGTCTGAGTCTACAGCATTGGATGGTATCCATCCACATTGAGAGTGGATTGTCTCTGTTTCATCTGTTATCTTACACACCAATCTCTGGAAATATCCTTGTAGACATAATCTATGCTTCACCAGTTCTCTTAAGTTTTCCTTAGGAGAAGGATTGGGCTGCCCATTCCCAAAATGATATTGAAACAATCAGCCATTGAAAACCCTATTTATAACAGAGAAATACTGACATAGTGCTAGCCATGGCACAATGTTGGGGGAGTGTTTCTTTCTGTTGTACATAGGATTGCTATGAGTCAGACTTGATTCAACAGCACCTAACTAGGAAAAGTTTTCCTTAACCAATTTAAGCTGGCAACTAAAATTTAATATCATATTTTTCTACTATGTAGAGAGGGCAAATGATCTTTCATGAGCCATTCTTGAAAAGTTTTTATGCATTTGGGAATCCAAGCAAAGAGAACATTGTTTAGAAATATGCTTCTGCATGACAGAACCCTGAGTGACATCATGCTGATGTGAATTGTCATAGACAACAAACTTAGCAGCACTCTCAATTGAAAGAGCAAAAAAGACATAGTGGCTGGTGAGTAGATAGAAATGAGAAAAGAAGAGTGGGAAGGAGTTAAATAAATTATCTAATTTCCATATTTGCTTTACAATATTTTAAAGGGGTAGTATCGCATGTCATTGAAACCAAGTTTTTTCTCCATGTTCCACATATAACTAGCCTAAATTTACAATACCTAAAATGAGAAGTTTTTAGTTAAAATTATATGGGCTACAGTAGATTCCATTTTGGTGAATCCAAAATTATATATCAGAGATGTTTTACATTTATTACTTACATTTCTTGTAGTGATTGTGTAAAGTAAGGATAATGGGGTTGAGATTAAATAACTACAATAACTTTATAACAACTGGTGATTAGGGAGTCAAGTGAGTCTATGTTTTACTAAAATTCGTACAACCCAGTTATATGGCACTGGTTTCCAAACTTATATGCTGTTGTTGTTAGGTGCCCATCAGTCAGTGTCTGCTACGTACAACAGATGAAACATAGTCCATGCTTCTCTGCTATTCATAGGTTTTTCAATGGCTGATTTTTTTTGCAGGGGATGAGAAGAGTGGGTTGCCAGGTCCTTCTTCCAAGCCTACAGCTCCTGGTGTTTCCAGGCCATCTCCCATTCAAGTACTGACCAGGCCTGACCCTGCTTAGCTTCTGAGATCTGATGGATCAGATTTCACAGTGGTACTGCTGCAGGCATAAATTATGGATAGTCTATCAAAAACAAGCATCATATTATGCATACTCTTTGTAGCCATTTTGTTTTGTTATAATATTATTGCATAATTAAATACATCAAAACGTTTCTTTCTATTTCTGGGCATACATCTTAAGTGAATGATACTCTTATATTAACCATTCCTAATTATTTGCATTTTTGTATCTTCTTTCTTTCTTCTCAAATATCACTACACTCTTAATGTCCCTTAGTATTCTTCTTCCTTTATGAAAAGTGAGCTATCAGTCAGCCTTTCTAAGTATTAAATTCTTAATACTGCATGAAAACAACAGTGGGAAGAAAAATCTTGACTAATAAATAGAAAATTCTATTGATCTTATTCATTATTATTTATCCATGCTTGTTGTTGTTGTTAGATGCCATCCAGTCGGTATCCGACTCACAGCAACCTTCAGAGGGATTTCAATGGCTGACTGTTTTGGGATTGCTTTGGGAGTGGATTGCCAGGTCCTTCTCCCATTTTTGTGATACTGGAAATTGAACTCGGGTCCTCAGAGACTGCAGCGCAGCCCTCTACCAAGTGAGCTAAATCCCAGCCCTATACATGCTTAGTGCTTTTTAATCTATATTCATGATTATATGCCCTAGGTTTGTTAATTATAGCCACAGACATGTTGTGGATATTGGGCTGAGGATTAAACAGTAAGAAAACAAACAAACAAACAAGCGAAGAATTCCATAACCATGAAGTATTCATTCAAGTCATTTGAGTGGGGAGAAAGAGATATAAAAAATGGACTCCTAACAACAACATATATATAGAGATAGATAGATAGATAGATAGATAGATAGATAGATAGAGGTATAGATAGATAGATATAATTTCTGATACATTAAGGAAAATTAATACAAATACTAATAGCTAATTCTTTTGCAAGGGACAAGAATTTGGTAATCTAATCCCAAAGAAATCCCCAAACAATCAGCCATTGAAAACCCTATGAGGGTCACTATGAGTCCAATTCAACTGCACCTAACAACAACAGCAATTTATGCCTAATAATTTGATAGTTTTGTGAATTAGCTTATTTACTTCCCTAAACAATTTTATCAAATAGGAAGCATGTGCTTAATATAGTATTTTATACATAAAAACAACTAAAGCACAGGTAAAGTACCTTGACCAGGATCAAACAGAATGATAGAGATAGGATTTGAGCTTAGCAGATCAGGCTCCTAAACCTATGTTCCTATGACAATATTATAACTTGAGTTATTGTTTTCCTACTTACTCAACAAGTACTTTAACATTCACCTAGCAGTACTTTATCTATAAATTGTATACACAATACTTTTCTTCCTTGCCTAATAAATTCACTGTCAGAATGAATGTTGAGTGGAAGGGATAAGCCTTCCTATTTACTTGACACCTTACTAGAGTCTTTTGTAAATTTTCAGGTAAAATTTAGAAGACTGATATGATATACAATACACATATCTACTAAGTGATCTGTAGGAATTTATGCCTGAATGATTTTCATGTGAGTATCCATCACCCATGAAATAAGGCAAGATATTCTTTATCATGAAATAGAAACACAACATAGTTTTAAACAGATCATGAGCAAAAGTAAATTCTAAGTCAACATCCAACAGAGCTACCTACCTGAATACCCATTTTACTGTAGTACTATTCAAGTTATAAAATGAGGCCAGGTACTCATCAATAGTTGAATGAAATTTTAAAATGTGGTATATTTACCACAATGAGGTTTTATATACCCATAAAGAAAAAAATAAAACTTACATGATTTTCAGGAAAATGGATGGAAGTAGAGATCACTATGTTAAGTTAAAGAAGCAAGACCCAAAAAGACATATATTAAGTATTTTCTTACATATGAAATCTAGATAAAGAAAAAGGCATGAAAGTAGAAAGGGAATTATGTGAGGAAAAGAAACAGACCAATTGTGATGGAAATATGTGAGGAAAAGAGGCAGACCAATTGTAATGGGGGCATAAGGCCAAGAGAGCGCACTGAAAAAAATGGGAGAAGGACATGGCAATCAACTCCTGAAGCAATTTCGAAACAACCAGCCATTGAAAACCCTAACAATAGCAAAGAAGCACTCACATAAGCCCCGGCATGTCACAGTGTTTATGGGGGAATGTTTTTTTTTTTTTTTTCTGTTGTACATAGGATCACTGTGAGTCAGGCCTGACTCAGTGAAATCTAACAACTATATTGTTATTGTTGTTAGGTGCCCTGGAGTTGGTATTCGACTCATGGAGAGACCCTATGTAGAACAGGCCAAACATTATTGTGTATGTAAGTGCTTCTCTGTTGATCATAGGATTTTCAATGCTGGATTGATTTTTGGGAGTGGGTTCCTGGGTTCATCTCCCAAGCCTACAGCACATAGTGTTCCCAGGTAGTATCCTATCCTAGAATTAACCAGGCCCCACCCTGCTTAGCTTCAGAGATCTGAGGGGATCGCATGCCACAGGAATACCTCTGCAGGCCTAACAACTATAGTAAAGAAAAGGGGGAAAGACAATCAAGGAATAGGAATATAGCTGGGTGTTAGGGTGAGTATTTTGCATGCTTGAGACCCTGAGTTCAATCTCCAACATCACAAAAATAAGTAAGTAAATAAATAAATAAATAAACAAAATTATATTTTCTTAGAAAATGATAAATGTGCTGATACTGAAGCCATTGTGACCTATGCAGAAACAAAACTACTAAGTATTTTCAACATAAGAAATGTTTACATTTAGCACATTGCACACCAGGATTCTCTGTACTAAAATATTTTATAAAATTGTTCGCATCAAGACTCAGAAAAGATTTTGTGTAAAGAGCAACATACCAACACTTTTCTGTTGCATATTCTCAATGCTTCTATTACAGAACAAAAACATCCACAGACAATATATAAGTGAATAGGTAAGGCTGTTCCAATAAAACTTCCTTTCCCAAAACAGGTAGCATGTTTTGCTGGCTTAAGTAAATAACTCAAGTTTCAAATTTGTTCAAAAGGCATTACATGCTAAACAAAAGAACAAACAAAAAAGCTCTCTTGCTTTGAAACAAATATTTCTTGATAATAATAGCTAAAATGTATGTAGCAAATACTGCTAGACCTATGGATCCCTACAAATCTTATACAATCTTCAAGAAGCATATACATTGCATAGATCATATGGTAAGCAAAATTTCCAGGAATGCATATCCTATCAACAGTGATGCTGAAGTTTGGACCTAGTCATTCCATCACCTGGATCCTACATCTTAACCACCACTGTCCTATGTTTATCTGTATCTACTGACCTCTTACTCTATAGGTGAAATTGGTTAAACTTTAATCTAGACACTTCAAACATTATTGAGGTTTAATAATTCAATATCTCTCTCCCAATCTATGCTTCCTTTTAATCAAAAGTATTTCAATGAATATTTAGATGTTGGTTTTCTTGTAGAAAGACCACTATACATCCATAAAAAATCAAGAAATATTGATCATTTTACTTGAAATTAAATTTGAGATTATTTTAAAAATCTACATTTTTTAACTGACATAAAATTATAAATATTCAAATTGTATAACTATAAGTCATTAATCTTCAATGATTACGTTACTTCTATAAGACATGTTATATTTTTTAAATTTTTATAAGGAGAAAATCATATGGGCAAAGTGTCCATTCAAGGATGCTTTTGTCCAATAACCTAATCATCAATTAAAGTTAACCATAGACCAAAATTTAATTAATCAGTCGATCTTTACAAACATTTTTTTTTCCTTTTTAAAGTGATGGTTTCAACTAATTAAAATGACAAAGTTGGACACATTGGCACACACCTGTAATCTCAGTGACTCAGGAGGGAGCTACTGGAAGATCTGGAGATTGAGACCAGAGGCAGCCTGCATAAATCAGAGAAACTCTGACTCAAAATAAAATGTAAAAATTCGCTTTGAGAGGCACTCTAGTGCCAAAACACTTGCAAAAGTATGTGCAACACCTTAGGTTCACCTCTAAGTAAAAAACAAAAAATTAAAATGGCAAAACATGCTAATATCATTAGTTATTAAGGTTATGGTTAGTAATAACAACAAAATGTTGTTAGGTGCTGTGAAATACTAGACTTTAGGAAAATATTTTGTGTGACAAAAGATGCTTGACTTTCACTAAATATTTGTTTCACTAAATATTTGTGCCATCTAGTCGGTGTCTAACTCATAGCCACCCTATGTACAACAGAGGAAACACTATTGTCAGTGCTTCTCTGTTATTCATACGGTTTTCAATGGCTGATTATTTTTGGGGAGTGGGTTGCCAGGTGCTGCTCACAAGCCTTCAGCAGTTGGTATTCCCAGACAGTTTCCTATCCAAGCACTAACCAGGCCCAATTCTGATTAGCTTTCCAGATCTGAAGGGATTTGACGCCACAGTGGTAAGCCTGCAGGCTTTACTAAATATAGTATGCCTCTTAATGTTATAAAGTACATATTGACATATGTCTTAATATTTCCTTTGCAAGAAAATTTATGTAAAAGATTTTAGCAAGCCATAATCACACTTATAACTTATGTTTCAAAAACACTGCAAAAATATTTTGAGAAAATATATTTATAATAGTTGTTGTTTAGTGCTATTGAGTAGGTATCTGACTCATAGTGACCCTTCATACAACAGGTTAAAAGCTTCATCAGTGCTTCTCTGCTATTCATAGGGTTTTCAATGGCGGACTGGTTTTTGGGAATGGGTTTTTGGGTCCTTCTCCCAAGCCTACAATATCTGGTGTTCCTAGGTGGTCTCCCATTCAAGTACTAACCAGGCCAGACCCTGCTTAGCTTCTGAGATCTGATGGGACAGGATGCAATAGGGCTACAGCTGTAGTCTATTTATAATAGTAATTACATTAAATAAATTAAAATATATTAAATTTATTTAGAAAAATCTTAAAATTATAATATATTTAAGTACATAGTTTATGAAATGAACAATATTTTACTTAAATTCTGATCACAAAATAGCAATTACTAAAATAAGATGATATTGAATCCCTACTTAATCCAAAAATTCTGTGATATATGAGGTTTTTTTAAAAAAACATTGTTTTCTCACACTACTCGGGTTTTTTAAATAGATGTTAATTATGCATTTATGTTAAAATGCTTAACACATTATGCTGGCAAGGATTTTTGGGAAAATCCAATAAACTCATTTCATTCTAAATCACCATCAAGGGAACAAAAAAAAGTGTGTGTCAGTACTTTGAGTATTAGGGCTCAAGGGGACACAACACTTGATATGTGTGGGGAGGAAACAGCAGGACTTTTCAGTAAAAAGGAGGCAGAGGGAAAACTTGTGATCACAAAACAGAAAAGCATATTGCTGATAAGACTTAAGCGTTAGAGGTTTGCTACAACCTCAAGCTGTGCTTCTCCCCACAAAAATCTCATACTAATTTACACAAGGCAATTTTAGTTGCACAGCTCGAAAGAACTGTGAAAAATGAAATTAGTTGTTCTTTTCCTAGGGATGATTCATTGCAAACTTCTGAAATGCTTTTCTCTTTTGAACTCAGTGGAAATAGCTGAATCCAGAATTGCCTTATGAAATTGTTTATTAAAGAAAAGAGAATAGTCTTTTAAAATACATTTGGATATAGTATTACTTTTTTCAATAATAAGTAATTTTCAAGGAACTCATATACCAGGAAGAAAAGAAGATTAAACTTGACATGTGATTGTTGCTTTAAGCCTATAGCCTATCTCTAATTAAAAATACACCACCAAGGATAGACTGTTTTCTATTGTTCATTTGGGAAATGCAGTTTAAACAGGGCAAATATATCTATTCTAAATTATCTCCCAGCTTGGTCTCTCATTTTTATATTTTCTTGGCTCAGACTACACATTGGCAACATTAACAACTAAAGACATTGGGATAGCTCACCTTATCAAAGTTGGTGGACAGTATATGCATGACATATACAATATCATGAACTTAATACAGAAGAAAACATAACTGTATTAATCTAATTGGCTTGAATTTGTAATTCTCTGTATATTTATCATTTTCCAGAAGTGACTCATGAAGGTCTATGAAAGCCTGATGTGGGTTTCCTTGTGATTCAGATACAATTTTAGTTAGGCTTAAAATTTCCCAGGGATAGAAAACTTCAGTTTTGAAGGGAAGTCCAAAAAATGAATTTTTCTGATCATTTTTCTGAAGTGAATTATTTGTAAAAATTGAAATGATTCTGATTTCCACTTACTTATGTTTACTCAGGCAAAGTTTGTATTCATTAGATCACTTTTATTAAAGAGAGGAAATCACACAAGATTTAAAAAGTGCAGTTCTTGCTTTTCAAACCAAAATGCTCTCTCTTTATATAAGCAAAGTAATGTTCTTTGTATACCTTGTATTACAAACCGTATTTTGCTCCTACACAGCATTCATCCTAATTTCTTTATTTAAAATTTTACTACCTTAATTTTGATGATTTTACTGATAAAGACATGAAGAATCAGAAATGTTATCAAAATTATCCAGATATACTGTGCTTATTGAATTTTAAACCTATTTCTTAAAACTAAGCCTACATATAGGAAGTCTCATATCCATACCTGCTAGCTGATTTTTCTCTTTTGTTTATTCCCAGTCCAATCATTACCATATGCTTTCATTAAACTCTGCTTCATGGGATGGAGATATTGACCACAAATGAAGTCTTCCACTAAATAGTCAATGCTCAAACTTGCAGATATTTTAAATTCTCCATCTTTTTCTGAGATTTCTTTCCTCAGATATTAATGTCTATGATGTGACTCTGTTGAATATAATTGTGTCTGAAGACATTACTTACTTCACCGTGTGCAAAAAAATTGAGTTACTCTATAAGACTCTTTTGTATGATGAATTCTAGGGACTACACAAAACTTATGGTCATTTAAATGATCAGCAGAATTAGTACTAAATGTTTTCTCCATTTCTTTGAACATGTTCTAATAATACAATAACAATATCATCATACTTATTCAAGAATGGAGTGCTATGTTTCTACTGCTAGAAGTGCTTTCACTGATAATATCCTCTGAAAAGAGGAAAGAAGAGAGAGAGGTGGAAAAAGAGGGATGGGAAAATCTAAAAGGGAAGAAATATTTATGTAAAGGAACAAATTATTTGGAAATTATTAGATGAAATTAGTGCTAAATTTGATATTGCTTAGTAAGATGATAATGATATTACATATAGGACATACACATACATGCATAGTATAGTTTCTTAGGGAACAAAGCTTGTATTTTTCAATTCATGAGGCATATATGTAATTAAATATATATTTACAAAATTTTATTATAGTTAATATTCCTGGAGTTTCCAATCCAACTGGTGGAGAGTTTTCCTTTTTTCGCTGACCTACCACTCTCCCAAACATGATGTCTTTCTCCATTGATTTGTCTTTCCTGATTACATGTCCAAAATAAGTAAGATGCAATCTAGCCACCCTTGCTTCCAAGGAGCACTCTGGTTGCATTTCCTTCTGGACAGATCTATTGGTTCTTTTGGTAGCCCATGTTGTTGTTGTTGTTAGGTGCTCTCGAGTCGGTATCCGACTCATAGCCACCCTCTGTACAACAGGGGAAACACTATTGTCAGTGCTTCTCTGCTGTTCATAGGGTTTTCAATGGCAGATTGATTTTTTGGGGGGAGGGGGTTGCCAGGTCCTTCTCCCAAGCCTACAGCTTCTGGTGTTCCCAGGCAGTCTCCCATCCAGGTACTAACCAGGCCCGACCCTGCTTAGCTTCTGAGATCTGACGGGATCGGATGCCACAGGGCTACAGGAGAGGATTTGATGCTTTTGAATTATGATGCTGGACACAATTATTAAATATGCCTTGGTAGCCCATGGAATATTTAATAATTGTGTCCAGCATCATAATTCAAAAGCATCAAATCCTCTCCTGTCTCCCTTGTTCAAGGTCCAGCTTTCAAAACCATATGATAGGACTGAAAATACCATGGCATGAGTCAGGAGCACCTTCCTTTTCAATGTGACATCTTTACTTTTCAGTGTTCTAAAGAGGTCTTTTGCCACAGCTTTTTCAAAGGAATGAGTCTTTTCATTTCTTGACTGCTGCTTCCATGAGTATTGATTGTAGAACCAAGTAAAGCAAAATCATGAACAACCTCAACCATTTCTCCACTTATTGTGAAGTTGCATATTGACAGAGTTGCAAGGATTTTTGTTTTGTTGACGTTTAGTGACAATCCATATGGAAGACTATGTTCTTTGATCTTCATCAGTAAATGTTTTAAATCCTCTTCACTTTCAGCAAGCAGAGTTGTGTCATCTGCATAATTCAGGTTGTTAATGAGTCTTCCTCCAATCCTAATGTCATGTTCTTCTTCATAAAGTCCAGCTTCTCACATCATTTGCTCAGCATATAAATTGAAGAGATATGGTGAAAATATACAGCCTTGATGCACACCTTTCTCAACTTTAAACCAAGAAGTTTCTTCTCCTATTTAAACAACTGCCTCTTGATTCATGTATAGATTCCTCATGAGTACAATTAGGTGCTCCGGTATTCCCATTTTTCAAAATGTTATCCATAATTTGTTATAATCCACACAGTCAAATGCCTTTGCATATTCAATAAAACATAAATAGATATCTTTCTGATATTCTCGGCTTTTTGGCTAATATCCACCTGATATTATGTGGTTTCCCACCCTCTTCTGAATCCAGCTTGATTTTCTAGTAGTTCCCTACCTATAGAATGTTGCAGTCACTTTTAAATGATCCTTAGTAAAATTTTGCTTGTGTGTGATATTAATGATATTGTTTGATAGCTTCCACATCCAGTTAGATCTCTTTTTTTTTGGGGGGGGGGAATAGGCACAAGTATGGATCTCTTCCACTCAGTTGGCCAAGTAGCTGTTTTCCAAATCTGTTGGCATAAACATGTTAGCATCTTTATTGCTGCATCTGCTTGTTGAAACATCTCTGTTGGTATTCCATCAATTCCTGGAGCCTTGTGTTTTGCCAGCTCTTTCAAGGCAGCTTTCACTCCATCCTTCAATACCATTGGTTCCTCTTCATCTGCAACCTCTTGAAATGGTTGGTCATCTACCAATTTTTTTTGTATAATGACTCTGTGTATTCTTTCCACCTTCTTTTGATGTTTCCTGTTCCATTTAACATTTTCCCAGTAGTAACTTTCACTATTGCCACTTGAGGCTTGAATTTTTTCTTCATTCTCTTAAGCTTGAGAAATACAGAGTGTGTTCTTCCCTTCTGGTTTTCTACAACTATTTCTTTGCCTCTGTCATTATAATATTTGTTTTTGCCTTCTTGGACTGCATATATGCATATATATATATATATATATATATATATATATATACACACAGACACATATATATATATATATATATATATATATATATATATATATGTGTCTGTGTGTATATGAGTTTCATAGAATAAAGAACCGCCACTCCCTGTAGTTTCCCACATTACAGTAAAAATATTTAGTATTTCCTTTGTTTCTTCTTTAATTATCAAATGGAATAATGGTCAAAAATCATGAAAACATAGGTTAATTCTGGTTACTAGGTAAGATATGTGAGTCTAGTTAGAAACAAAGATCTGATAGGATATGTTTGAGTTGTGCCATGGGAGATATGTTTCAAGTTGTGTGTCAAAAAAAAATCAAAATTCAACATTCAACCATAGAAAATTGTTGCTGTTTTCAGTATTCAGAAGAGTTATCACATTTTAGGAATTCCCAAAATATTAAATGGATAGATAACCACGTGTTTAAATATATACAATGATCTATTTCTTTAGGAGTTTCTTTGAAAAATCTAATTGTCTTTGATTTTAATTGATGACAGAAATCAATATATTTTCAAGTGATAACATAAAAGACTTATTCCTCAACAGTAGCAATAGTGTGTAAATACAGTGATTCACCTTCTATGTTTACTTAGATTTCTCAAAACACCAAAAAATATGGTACTTCTTTTAGTCTAATTTTTGTGCCAACTCCAAACAAATGAATCTAAGAACAAAAATAATGCATCAATATATTTTATTTATATCTGAGTAATCATCCCAGTTGTTTTCTACAAAATAAAGACCTGTAATTTGTTAATTAACTTACCATTAAAGATTCATCATTTGAAAAATTTGTATTTCCTCCTATTAATTGTGCTAGGTCTTTTGCAAAGTACATTCTT